>CM056602.1:44396418-44481893 GCA_029721355.1 Tegillarca granosa
GTTCAACAAATTGTACACTGACAAACAGACATGTCTTTTGTTATAGGAATAATTTTTTCATTCATTTTAGTCAAATAATCAAATTTTCATTAGTTATGACTACAATTTTAGTTAAATCTAAAAAGCACACTCAATTAAATAAATGATAGTGCATTCGTTCTATTTATTTTGCTATTGAGCAGTTTGTATTTACAGTATCTAAGGAGGCTAACAACTCTTTTACTTGAAATGTCCGGAATGATCAGTATTTAGCTAAATAGATCTTTGTAATAAAAGAGAATTTTTAAAAATAAACACTTGCGGAAGTGTCATCTTAATAAAATATTTTGTCATAGGACGGGGTACACTTTATAGTTGGTAGACCAAAGGCTCATACCGACTACTTAAAGTTAGCAAAAAGATGAATTTCCATTTACGTATAAATGCAATTATTTTTCTAGAATCACTATGAAACGTGTAAATTACAAAGTTTATACAAAACATCATTTTCCAAAACTTTGTGTTATTACTTAAAGATGGCGTATAGATAGCGTATGGCTAGAAAGTCATTAAGAACTTTACTAAATGCCTAAAGATGAAAATGCACTGAAAATAATTTATAAATATATATTAGATATGCATTTAATAGGAACTACATACTTTTAGTTCTTTTTTCGATAGTAACATTATAAGTTTTCTCACTCAAAAAGATTACCCTCTTTATAAAGTCCGCCTGTATATTAAGTCCATTTTAAAATTGCACTATTAAAAAAAATATATATATATCCACCTATAAGTCATCTATAAGAATGGCTTATAGATGGCTTATATTTTGAATGCCAATAAGCCATGCTTATAGGTGGCTTATAGGAGGCTTATAGACAGACGTGCTATAAGCTCCCTATAATCAACCTATAAGCTCCTATAAGCCAATCTATAAGCTCCTATAAGCATGGCTTATAGGTGGCTTATAGATGACATTCCGTCCTGTGAAAGCAAAGCAAATACTGAATGTTGTGCGCAAACAATGAAATGCATTTCTAAAAACTTAATTTTCAGTGTAAACGCCGCCATTTTTACATGTAATATTTCAAAGTGTTGAGTCATTCGTTTAATATTTATTTATTTATTAGCTTATTTATTTTTTTAATTATATTATTTTTTATATTATTTGTGTGTGTGTATTTTATTATTTTATTTATTTATTTTTTGCATTGACAGTCAAAGTATTTCATTTTATTACACTAAGAATCTACATAATAACTAAACGTTTGCTTTAGATTCGCCATTTTCCATCGAAACGTATAATAGACAAGTCGTTATGTGAAATGTTTTTGTTGATAAAACAATCGACTTCAAGCACTTAAATTAATAAGAATTTTATCCATAGTAGATGTTAACTAGTGTACTTTTTAAGACATTATTTATTCTAGTTTCTCGAATAATCTTTGACATTAGAAGGTAATAAATAATGACATGAAACAAAAGAAATCGTAAATACTTGAAATGTGAAATGCAATACACTATTTTTTGATTAGGAATAAATCAGTTATGTTCGAAATAAGATATAAAAAAAAACTGCTACACAACAATTTACATCAACCTCACTTATATATATGTTTATATCAAATAGTCACGTATACACTTAAGATCGAATGCTAGAAAACATTCAAGGACAAATTGAAAGCACGACAATATTCAACGAATTTTTTTTTATTAAAAATACTGTCTGTCGGTGTAATTAGAATTTTGTTCATATAAACATGCTTTTTGACATTGATTTCTAAAGAAAGTTCATTGCACCTGAAATCGCTTTCCATGAGTATATTTATAATGTTTATTTGTTTTTATCGTGCTTTATATTGCAGTGTGCAATGATGCTGTAGCTATGCATTTTATCCTTCTTCATTCTGAAGTACTGTTTGTAGAAAGTTTTGTACAAAAACATTTCTAAAGAATGTGTTAGCAATTAAAAATGTAATTTATTTCCTACTTAACATTTTTATTTGTTAAAGGTCATATAATACAATGTTTTTCACTTTATATAAGGGGAAAATGAGATGAGAATTTTTTTCAATTTAAAATTACGATATTCATCTTGTCCAAAGACCGAAGTAGTTCGTGTTTTAAGGTTTATAAAAACTCAAGTCTATCATATCCAATATCAATGTGATTTATTACTATAGATTTTTATTAGCATAATATATGTATAATTTTCAGACTGACAACTTTTTCCGATACTGAATGCTACAATGATAATAGCTGTCCAATAATTGAATCTGTAACTGAATTACGCAAAAAAAACTATTTAATCTTTAATGTAAAACATTGCTAAATTATTTTAATTGTCAACAAAAAAATAAAACAACTAATTCAAACACTTGTAAATTATTTTAAGTGTCAACAAGAAATAATGCAACTAATTCAAACAAGACAAAATATTTTAGATACAGTTAATTTAGTGAAATCGTCTCGATTCCATATCAACATGTCAACGAAAGTCTATTTTGTCTTCTTTAATAAAAGAACCTTATGATTTTTTATCACTTGGATTTTCAGAGAAATCTTTTACGATATATTTCACCACTACGTTACACAATGCTGCAATATGTTTTTGCGTGTTCACATAAATTTTGTGATTTCGGCCATGAAACGTTTTAAGGAGCTTAATTGGAAAAAGATTCTACCGAATAAACTGTAAATCATATCCACCATACGCAGGAAAAGCAAGGATATTACTGCAAAGAAACGGAAAGTTGACACGTGTAAGGTTTGAAGTCACATTTGCCGTAGACTAAGTTTAATTGATGAAAAATGATGTTTTTTCACGGGATATTTATTATCATTTTACGTGTTCGAATCGAATTTTCTAGTTATTATCGTGTAGCCTGAATACAGCATTTAATCGATACTCTAGGAAAATTCTACACTTAATAAAAAGCAATTAAGAAAATAGATATCTTAAATCTTTATAAACAACATACAATGAAATTACAGCACTAGATATTTATAATAATGTCCGTCGTTAGAGCATTGAGACCAATGAGGTGACCTTCATAACATTACATTTGTTTGTTAAAATACTATTATAGAAACAAAATTTACAATTAAAGAATTCAAATGTTTAATGAATACAATGATTACAACAAGACGAAAATGTGTTTGATATACCATATAATTAACTCAAACTATTCTGGAACGGTGAATAATGTGATTATGGAATTTTAAGAAGCAGTGCTTATAAGTTAAAATTTAAAAAAAAAAACTTCCTCATAGATACCTTCATTTCTATAAGTCCACATCAACTTTCATTCCAAATTTAGTTAATTATTCCGAACTTTGGATTTTAAATTGATAAATATATTAACCACTGGGGCAAAAAACGGATAGATGATCCAGATGCTTGAGATTACAACAGCAAAAAGCGAACAATGCACGCTGCAAACAATGTGCACATAAGTAGTACAGAGTAGAAGTGATAGTCTTATGCGTTCGCAGCTTTTAACTACTTGATTTTATTCATTACGTTTACATAATTATCAGCATTGATTGAGATTTCAGCAGCTTAGTGACTGTTAACCAAAACATTCCTACAATTCCTCAACACGGTGACGATGCCTTTAAAAGCTGGTGGTTAGGTTTTGTACATTTTGGGTGGAGATAAAACCCGATATGAACATGATTTTTAAGTTTTTTGGTCCA
Organism: Tegillarca granosa; assembly: GCA_029721355.1. Lineage (NCBI taxonomy): Eukaryota > Metazoa > Mollusca > Bivalvia > Arcoida > Arcidae > Tegillarca > Tegillarca granosa. The sequence continues at coordinate 44,400,100 of CM056602.1, forward strand.
AATATTAAATCTATATTTCATTACCAATTAACCAATTATTACTTTGTTATATGAATGACAAGAACAATGATTTCGCTCAAAAAAGCAAGACTGCTTTCACCGTTCTCTCCGACTCTTTACGTTTAATTATTTTATTGTTATTTGTTTTTATCATTATTGTTATTATTATTATTATTATTATTATTATTATTATTTAAATTTAATTTAATTCAATTTCATTTTAATACTTTTTAATAAATTTCAGCTTCTGCACAGAAGGAAGGGCCAACTTGGAGTAATTAACTCTAAGGATTTGAAGCGCCAAGGCTCAGATGAAAAATGGCTTTAAATATCTAAACAGTTATGCTTGGATAGCATCTCCCTGTGTTTTTCAACGTAAGTAAAGATTTAATCATGAAACCAAGTAGTACATTTTTCACTAGAGGCATAATTCAGAACAAATGCGCCGTTTATAAAATATGCTTAGTAACACTTAATGCAGATTTAAGTAATGTAAAGAAAAACTAGGATCATTTCAGGGTTCTATAAATATTTAAGTACCTCCGCTTCAATATCGTTATATTGTTATTCCTTATTCGGTGTTTGTCATCGTATAACAATTCTCAATAGTAATCATTTTTGTGCTTCTATTTTTTTCCTTATAAATGACTATTTTATGTAGAAATAAAAACTTCAAAAATGAGAAATAAGTCAAAACATTATCAAAATTGAAATCAGATATAAATGCTCTCTTTTTCCTTTTTGTTAGGCAAAGGTGAGGTTAACGGCTGCCTATAAAACTGTAACATAATTGTATTTTGCAGACAAATTCTTTTATACGCATACATTACTATTAAATCTTTATGTGTTTTTACGCAGGGATATAAGAGTTTCTGTATGATTGTATATAAAAAGCCCATATGAAATATATAATACAAATACCATTTAAATTTTGATGTGCCAGATGTGCACATTTCGGAAATTAATTCCTCATCAGTGACACTAAGACCAAAAAGTTTGATACATAAAAAATATATAAGCCAAACAGTTGAAAATAATGAATCTAGTATCAAAATTATATAAATCCAAATCCAGCTAAGGAATGCTTTGCATGAGGGAACAAACCTTAGTTTTAAATAAATTTCAAATTTTAGACGACTGAAAATTTTGCTAAATGGTTCATTTTCTGACAGCACAAAGTACTGCCTACTGAGTTATGGATACTCTCGGGGAGTTTTACTCCACCAGCAGCGGTACCCGTTCAGGGGTAGTAAATATATAATACAAATACCAGTTAAATTTCGATGTGCCAGATGTGCACATTTCGGAAATTAATTCCTCATCAGTGACACTAAGATCGAAAAGTTTGATACATAAAAAATATATAAGCCAAACAGTTGAAAATAATGAATCTAAAGTTTAAACTTAAGAACAGGTCATCTTAAATGTGGTTTTGTTTCTGCGTTCATCCTTAGCTTTAACATTTCATTTGTCTTTACAAACAACCAGCCGTTGTGCGTACTACTAATCCTTCAAGTTTTTTTTGTCTTTTCTGCATTCAATTAAGCAGAGGTGTTAAGGTGTAAAACAAGTAACCTTGTTCGAGCAATTAATCATTGACATTAAATCTAAAGTAACTTTTTAAAATTAAATTAATTTTTATTTTTCATTTAATGTATCTGTAAAATATTACCAGAGAACAAAGTATCACGTTGATAATAGATATATGAGTCAGATGCTTGAGAAAGTGATTAATATCATATTTACTACTTTTGCTGTTTAAAAAAATGACGAAAAGTCAATATTTTATGAATAAAGCAATGAAACAACTATTAAAACGTAGGCTAAACTATCAGAAAAAAGAAAAAACTGTAAGGCAATATAGGGTGAACAGTTTAGACAACAATAAAATTCAAACCTTAGAAGGCAAGTAACAAAATTTCTTGTAAAGGTTAAATTTGGTAATTTTCCTTTTTTGTTCGGTTTCTGGTGATATAATAAGTTTGTTTTGACTGAAAAGTATAGTAAAGCAAATAAATTAAAAAGCTTTTAATTTTGAAATGAGAAAAAACTACATTTATTTTACAAATTGTTAAAATGTTATACGTCACAAATTTGTGTCTGCCCTGATGAGTCCCTTCAGCACTAAAATGTCTTTCGATCGATGCACTTCCGTTTTTTGTCAGTCCAAAATATTATATTCAAAGTTTCTTCCGGTCTGACAATGATATTGGTTTTAGTCTAAAATAATTTTAACCTTATATCAATCCAAAAATAAAATCACAATTATTTTACATAAAATAACACTGTATGTTTTTTCCTGTCTGAGTGTTAATCTCTTTTCCCATGTCTAACTATTTTAATGCTGCCGAACTTTATGAAGTGTTCTGTCAAAATTCTAATAAATATAAAAATAGAATATACAACAACCAACATAAGAGTAGTATTGTTTCGAAAAAAAAAATTATTTACTCAAAACACCTGTAGCCTAGGGAAAAAAGATAAAATTATTAGCTTCAAGACAGACGATTTAAAATAAAAATTTACAACATTCACTAAAATGTAACGCTTATAAATAAAAATATTTTCAATATTTGTAATATTCACATACAGATAACAGTTTGTAATATATGTTTTAAATTTTTACATCAAGAAAAAATTTTTTAATATTCACATTTTTAGGGGGGGGATGGGAATACATTTGACACATGACAGCATCTGCGTCAAAGATAGTTATAACAAATATAATCATAATGCAAAAAAAGCAACAAAGTTTATTCAAAGTCAGTTATCTCGTGCATTTGAGTAAAAAAAAAAATACTCTATCGATCATCTTGATGATTTTCATATTAAAAACTCATATGAATTCAAAAAACTTAACAGATTAAGAAAAAGACGAAATGCACTTCACACATGATAAAAGTTGTATATAGGATTTCAAATTATATTAACAGTCAAGTGTAGATATAAAAATGAGTTATTGTTCCTGAAGCTAAACTTATTTTTAAACATATTATTCGGACATTTTCAACAGAAATTCAAATTATACTCAATATGTGTCCTATTGGTATTTTGATTTTGTAGATATATTCTCATTAACGGATAAATTTCCATATTTAAAGTCTAAATACAATCTTGTATACAGAAAGTTAAAATATAGTCGTAAATATATAAGAAAACCTATGAAAAGTCAAAAATAAAATATTGTATTGCCAAATTATAAAGACTTAGGGGAATTAAAGACAGACATTTTATATTTTATTGGATTTTTGGTGAGTGAAATATATACGCTGAATTTTTGTCTATGTTACTATTGTCTATAAAATAAATGAATTATTTTGTTTTTGAAAACATTTCCCTACGGATTCGTGAAAGATACGGTCATTGTTCTAATGATCAAGATCAATTATATTAAAGTATTGCAGCTTGTAAAACAAGTATATAATTATATATAATGTATTGATTGTAGTGTTTTCGTATTGAAAAAGCATTGGATCTCAGGATATAAAAAGCAATTAAAAAGACAAACACAAGGACAAAATTATAAACAAGTCTGTTTTTCTTCTAACCATATATAAATTACTGCAACTTGTATTACAAGTATATATATATATATATATATATATATATATATATATATATATATATATATATATATATATATATATATATATATATTGATAGTACTAATTTCGTATAGGTAATATAGGAAATGCATTGGATATCAGGATATATCAACAGCAGTAACAAAGAGTGGAGTGGAGTAATGGTGTTTTACGCCCCGGCCAAGATTTTTTCACTTATTTCGAGGCGGTCAGTTGTGGGATGATGGAGGAAACCGGAGTACCCGGGGTAAACCACCGCCTTCGGTAAGCGAACTGACAAACTTTCTCACCCTAGGATCTGTTCCGAGTGGGATTCGAACCCAGGCGGTGAGAGGCGCTTTGATCCGTAAGCGGGCGCTTTAGACCACTCGGCCACCGATGCCCCGCAATAAAAAAGACAACACCAGGGCAAATATATAACAAAAATACATATAACTCCTGCAAAAAAGGAAATGATCTGTTTTTCTTTTACTCAAATAAAATTAACCTGGTTACTACCACTACCTGTTTGTCAAAAGTGTCATTTAACGCAACGTGCTTTTTTCACGTAATAGCTTTTTTCACGTAATAATAATCTAAATTTGTCTATTTTTAAGGAAATTTATTAGCACATAATTTTAGATTTTTAGTCCTTTAAATTTGAAAATGCATTTGATTTCAGGATATGAAAAACAAACAAACAAAAAAAAAAAAAAAAAAAAAAAAAAACACGAGGACAAAATTAGAAAAAGGTCCATTTTTTCCTTTTAATCATATATATTTTAATTTGATTACTGCACCCTACCTGTTTGTCAAAAGTATCATGTAACGCACTTTGGTTAATTTTCTAAATTTGTTCTTAGAATCAATACGACTGATGTATAAGGGTATTTATTAGCACTTATTATTAATGTCCTTTAGATTTCCGAGTGGTAATAAATCTAGTATGGCTTATTTAATGTTTTTGTGTCCTGTTTTCGTGTTTATCAATAAATAAGAAATATTACATGTAAGTCACCATCTAAACGTTGAGTATCAACTTTGTTTTATCTTAAATAACATGCATTGTTTATTAAAAAATATATTGTTGAGGGAACTCAACAATTAGAAGAAAACTTTTTGGTAAAACCTTACAAAACTAGGAACTCGACATAATAGAGGTCGGTAAAACCACTGCAAAAGTGGACTTAAATACAAAAATAAAAGGTACCATAATTATCAGGCGTCTTAAATTTTGATACATGTTTAAAACTGAGGTTTGTTCTCCTGACGCAAAGCTGAATTTGGATTCATATCATTTTGAATATTTGAATTTATTAATTTTATTTTGAAGTATTTTTATTAGAAATATACTCTTAAAGTCACCACTAAAATTCTCAACTCGTGAAAAAAGTGTTGAAATTTTACTTTTGGTGTATTTCCAAATTATTATTATTGATCATTATTATTTTTTTACCTTTAAATAAGCAAATTTAAAACGAACGTCACTTTATTTTACAACCAGTTAACAACGCTTATATGCAAATGATGTATTCTAAAAAGATACTTATTTTAATTTTTTAGTTCACCTTAACTGAAAGCTCAGATTAACTATTGCGATCCATCTTCGTCTGTCGTCCGTCGGGCGTCGAGAATTGAGTGCCGTGCGTCGTGTATGAACTTTTAACATTTCATTTTTCTCCAAAACCACTGGGCCAAATGTATTGAAACTTGGTCACCATAATGCCTGGTTGGATGCCTTTCTTATTTGTACAAATGAAAGATTTATGGTCCCTTGAGTCCAAATACAGGGAAATAAAAAAAAAAATTTTTGTTATGTATAATATTCTTAAGCAATCTAGTTTCAGATTTTACAGATTCTCTACCAGAATTTTCTATTTATTGTTGAAGATGAAGGGTCAAAGCCACAGCTGCAATTGAAAATTTTCTTAATAATTTTTACTTTTTGTATAGGCATGAATATTACAATATTGTTGGTTTTGATACAACAATCATTTTGATATGTGGTTCAAGGTCATATGTTCGAAGGTCAAAGTCATATCTGCATAAGTATACTGAAACGGTTAACAATTTGACTAGATAATTTCTACTAAATTTTTGTTGCAGTTCTTAACTTAGAAAAATTGGAAAGTGTCTGTACTGATTATATTGTCTGTTGCACCTTGCAATCAATTTTGAACACATCCTCAGGTGAGCGTCAAGGCCAATGTACCTCATGTTTTTAATTGTTTCAACTAATTTTGCTTTAATGTTGATTTTTAAGTTTCAAAAAGTTATTTTTTCGAGTATAAAATAATAATGAAATTGGTTTGGCTACTGATTATTTTATGAAGATATATCGTGAATGGTATCTTTGAGAATCGATATTGCAGTTATCAATCAACGATAATTTGTTCAAGGCTTTTTATTCTGTTTTACAAGAGGCCAAAATTTCAATAACGAATGTAATTCAATTTAGTGTTGAATAACAAAATACCCAGTGATTCTTCTTAAAATTTTATATAATACTTTATGCAACGTAATTTCAGATGTCAGATTCGATAAATCATTTTTAGGTTTCATTAAATAAAAAACATTAATATTGAACGAATTTCGTTTTTCTACTGTTTTCTACTGTTTGTGATTGCCAAATTTAATGATTACGGATATTCAAATAAATCTAGTAAAATATTAAAACTACACTTTGAAGGATATTATTAGCATAGTCAATGCCATTTTCATTCAAGGAAACATTGGTAAAAAAATTTGATTGATCTCCTCTTCTATTTTTAAATTTGAGCTCTACTCTTTTGCTCTTACACCAAGGAGTTTAAAATATCTAATCCATCAATGCATCCCTAATATATATAAAATACTTGCTATATTTTGATGTACCATACGTGCACATTTCGGAAAATCATTTCAGTTTGCATCAACCAAGAATTTTTTACCAAATCACCAAAAAAAAAATAATAATAATAAATAAAACACAAAAGTAATAAAGCTGTTTATAACAATCTGATTATATCTTTTGCATTAAAAGTACATAAAAGTATCTGGTTTTTTAAAAAAATATTGGTTGTTTTAACAATTTTGTACATTGTAAGATAAAAAGATCAATGTATTATACACGATTCTTGTCCCTCCCAAATGACGTTTTAATGATAGTCCACGATATAAATTCTTAAAGTACGTCCTTAACAACTATTTATCTAGAAGAAAAGAAGGCTATATAAGATTTCAAATTGTCATGCCTAAGAATTCTTAATTTGCATTAACCAGCAAGTCTTTGCAAGAAATCAACTCACACTTACCCCACCTCCAAAAATTAAAACAAGAGTAATGAATCGGCATTACACAAGCGACGGTTCTTTGCCTGTAGGTGCGGTTTGTTCAGCTTCAAGGTATGAAATAGACATTAGATATTAGAGAGGTTAAGATTCTGAAACGGGTACGTGAACATGTACGTGTATTCAGATTTGTTGTGGATTATGTCGCAGTTCTTTCCGTACCCGTTTTATAGAACTTGTAAAACGTTAAGTACACGTTTATAAAAAAGTCAAGGTTTTAAATAAATTTATTGAAAGAAAGTTATGAATCTTTTATGAATATTTATTTCACAAAAAGTAAGTTCAAATGACCAATAACAATTTACATCATCAATCTCATTCTTAAAAGTTAAAATTGGAAGTAAATCCTGAGTTTTATGTCTATAATATCCCTGTCTTTGAGTGAAGTTAAAAGCAAAACCTCGTCGTCTTTCGATAATGCAGCCAAAAGTTTAAAATCTGCTGCCATTTCATTTGATATGGATAAAAATAACATTGAATTTGATTGGTTATAAAAAGGTTTTGTTGTTACACGAACACGTTGTATATGGTCTGAAATCTTTTTACACGTATAAAACGTGTACTTTTACGTACACGTACACGCACTCGTTTAGGATCTTAACCTCTCTAATCAATCAATCATTAAGTTTTCTATTTAGCCGTCGACAACAAAAACGAAGGCTAAAATATCAGTTACAGACACGGATTCCAGTATTTCCAAAGTTAATGTTAATATTCATTTCAATATTTCATTGTTCTAACAAATTTAATTTTGCGGAAATATAATAATTCTACGTTAAAGGACAGCGGGTAAAAATTATCATTCACATAAATGTAAAAGTTTCTGCAACAAAAAGGCCCAAAATTGTCCTATTTTGTGAATCTTACTCTATTTGTATCTGGTTTCAGAAGGCTTTGAGTGTAATCAACCAAGGTTGTAAAAAAATCTTTATTCAGGTCAAACCATTTGCACTTAACAGAAAATTGAGAAAGACTCTGTGAAAACTCGGTTAATGCATTATGACAAGTGATCAATGACCAAAAAACCTTCCTCAATTAAACTCAAAATTTTAATTCCATCAGTCAAAAATTAATCTGTATCAGCTATTTATTTGTTTTAAATGATACATTCAGCTTTATCTAGAATTTCAGCATTCATGACAGCACATCCTTTAACCTTATTCCATTAAGTATCTTCTTTAACAAATTCATTTTATTCGGTTAAGCGGATTTAAAGAAAGAGATTTTAAAACAATCATATTAATATAAAACTCTATTTGAAAAATTAGTAAATATTTTGTAAACGACACTTTTGTCTGAGAATCTAGTCATAATAAATGACTACTTACCCATTTTCTATAAATGTATTTGATCTTACTAGGTTTATAAATCAATCTATGACGACTATTTATAATGTTTCTATTCATCTTAACAGTCGAAATCTTAGATTTTATTTAATCGTTTTTCACAGTTTTTTCTGAAACATTCAATATTTTTGCCTATTATATTTTATTTTCTTTTGTATCAAAAAAACAATAAATAAAAAAAAGGAAATTAAAATAGAAAATTCTCAATTTTGCTTAAATTAAAACTTATTTTTATAATAAATAAAAATTGAGTCAAAGAAAGTTCATTCATTAAAACATTTTCAGTTCTTTGTTTGCTGTTTTACAAATGTTTTAAATGTTTTTTACATATCAAAATCTTCCTGTTTGTGTCACAGTTTTTGTGACATTAAACTATGCAAAACTTTCACATAAAATCTTATAAACTTGAATAAAGTTTAGTAAAGTTTGCTTACTTGAGTCTTACTGTAACTGAAATTCTCGATTACCTGTAAAAGGAAATTGTTAAACTGTTGCTTCTATGGTTGATGTTACATGTCATAAACGGCGATGTTTTTTGGTGACGCATACTATCGTATGCGCGAAAGAAATTCACTATTTGCCTGCATTTTAACAGAGCTATATTTAAATCTACTTTTTATTGCATAGTAATTGCGGTAGGTTAATTTGCATTTGAATAAATTTAATCTTTTTTCAAAAAAAAATTCGTTTTTCTGGATATACTATGTTTCATATCATTATGAAATTGAAGTGAACAGATAACTGTTAAATCTGTCAAAATCATTTTATACAAAAATAAGTTTTATCTCCACATTTTCAAATACCCCAAGACTGTAATTCTGATGTAACTTCTACGTTTAATAAACTGTAAGCTTATTCACTGTTATGATTGGTAACATAATAGCAACTTATCCACTTAAATAAAAAACGTACATCAATAATTCATAATTTTCATAATATATATATAATATATATATATATATATATATATATATATATATATATATATATATATATATATATATATATATATATATATATATATAACACAAATGCCAGTTGAATTTTGATGTGCCAGATGCGCACATTTCGGAAATTCATTTCTCATCAATGACCTTAAGACCGAAAAAAACATAAACCAAACAGTTGGAAATTAATGAATCTAAAGTTCCAAAATTATATAAATCCAATCTAGCTAAGGATTGCTTAGTATGAGGGAAATATCTATTTCTTAAGAAATCACTTATTTTCTATATTTCGATATATGCATATTTTTTTCGATGTGTGTGTGTGTGTGTGTGTGTGTGTGTGTGTGTGTGTGTGTGTGTGACTATCACTGCAAAAACGGAGGTCACCTATGAATAACAATGTCTTGTATAACATTGAATTATTTACTAATTTCGTTTTAAACTAACTGGTTTTATGAGATTTTTTTTTAAAAAAAGCAAATATAATGTACATGTAGCTTATAGTGTGTCAACAAAAAATTATCGGCAGATTCCAACTTAAAATAAATATGTTAAATGACTGAACATCAGTGTTTTATTAAAAATTTAAACCAAACAGGTCTATGAATAAACCTGAAGCGGTTTTTATTCCGCTATACCATTGTGAGATCATAACTATTAATTTTGGACGAAATGTGAGACACAATTTCTAATCTTCATCTAACAAAGTACAACAGTACTGACGATTGCACGTTTCGCAAAACAATGATAACAGCGTGCTATAGCCAATTGACCTTTAAATATGAAATAATAATGTACTTTCTATCCCAGTTAAAAATGACAAGAGCAAACCGTAAATCACTTTTAAAAGCTTAAAATTTTACTAGATTTATTATAGTTTAAAATATGCCTAAGAAATAAACGAAATAATTATTGATACAATTATTCAGTCTAAAACTGTTATCTAATTAATGGACAGCGATTTTCTATACTTAAGTCATACCAAGCATACAAATATCAATTACTATAAAGAAGAATCTCATTAGACTGGATAATTGATTTTTTATCTCATTTTCTTTATTAAAAAGTTGTTTGTAATGTCGACACAAATGTTACTTAAATTATACAACAAACTATTTTCAGGCATTAATTAAATGTTAAATATTGATGTATGATATATTATTTTCTTGCATATATGATAGATTTATCTCACTGAATCAGTTGTGCAATCTTTTTCCTATATCACATCCCGCATAAACACGTGTAGTCAATTGAACGGGAGCTACTCTTTTACTGGTTTTATTTGATGTGCAAAACTAATGTCTTTAGTAGAATATATATATATATATATATATATATATATATATATATATATATATATATATATATATATATATATATATATATATATATATAAACGACGAAAGGATTTTTTAGTAATGAATGATACTTTTACTAATAGATATGTATATATTAAGGAAGGTTCACATTCAGCTGTTAGTAAAAAAGTTGTTTTATAGGCGTATGTCTAATATTCATCCGACACCATTAAAGTAGCCCTCCAACCTGATTCCGGTATTTTTGGTAAATTATAGGCGAGAGAAATAATCAATTACTCGACCGAGGTCGAAATGGGGAAATTCTAACCTCGTGGTTAGGTTTTTATTCCATTTCAAACTCGGCAAAGCCTCGTATAAAATAAAAAAATCTTAAAACTTGATCGGAGTTTACCTCAAACTCGAAATAGATTCCTCTTATCATTTTACAAATCAATTTGTATTGAATTATAATGCTTCTTATCCTGTTGATGATGTGATATTCATGGTATTTCTAAATTTATAGTCGACAAAATACATGCTTCGCTTTCAGTATCATTATGCTTTAGGCATTATATAAGTTTATTAGCATAGGGTCATGAAAAGGCAATATTTTTTGGGTTTTTTATTGGAAAATACAGCGTTTTCTATTACAGCAGTTGAAAAAGAAATAAAGATAAAATCAGTTTTATCAGTTACAAGAAGAATGCATATACAAAACTACTACAGATTTTAATACACCAGATTTTAAACTTAAAGCTATCATAATAGATTTGCATTTAAAATGTTATTACAACCTGCTCAGGAACACAATATACAGGACGACAACCGTCGCCAATTTCTTAAATTACATTATGCAAACAAAGGCATTGATGCTATTAATATTTCTAATATACTACTTAACAAAGTAGTACAATCTAAAGTCCCTACTTATTTCAAATATAACTCGCCACCTCTAATTTCCTACTCCTACAATAAACCCATTGCATCCAAAATTTTCAATTATAAACAAACTTTGCAGTGCCAAAACTTTCATAACTTTACTCCACCTACCTGCTCTTGCTCAGCGTCCCAATATATTTATAAACGAGCTGGGCATGTAGTAACAGGTGATCTTTATATAACTGAGAAAACAAAATTAAGTTGTCTTCTTTCTAAAGGCCGTAAATACAGAGAGGCTCAACGTTTTACTTGGGTACAGAATTTCAAAATTATTATGGATTCTTTTGAAGAGTATGCTAGAGGTTGGGCTAAATTAGAAGACGTAGAGCTTGATACTTTATCCGACTAGATAAGGACAATTAGAAATTTTGTCAAGTCAAGGATTGCAAAACTTAAAGGGTCTATGGGTTCTCAACCTTCTTAAGTCCTCAGGGACCCTTGGATTTCTGCAATCCTTACTGACATACATAACAGGTACATGTATGTTGTTGTCCCGGCTGATAAAGCTTCTAACAACATTATTTTCGTTTGTAAGAAATTCTATGTTGAATGTCTTATTAAGGAGCTTGGTTTAGAAAGTATATCGGAGAATCCTACTTCACCAAAACTAATTTTACCAAAGATGAAGTTCTTTTCAATCATAGGGGAGTCCTTGAGTCTTTTGGTATCAATTTAAAACAGGAAGAACTTGACCTGCTTTACTTGTATTGGATTCCAAAACTTCACAAAAATCCATACAAGGAAAGATATAGCAGGTTCCTCTAAATGTACTACTAAATCATTATAAGTAATTCTAACACAAATTTTGACAGTCGTCAAAGATGGCCTTCAGACTTATTCAGATAAAGTTTATTCTACATCTGGCATCAACCAAATGTGGATTCTCAAAAATTCTAAAGAACTACTTGACCATTTTGTTTCTAATACTCTATCTTCGGTAAAAAGTATAAAAAAGCTTTTGATTTTTCTACCCTTTACACCTTTATCCCTCATGCTAAATAGAAAGAACGTCTAAAACAAATCATTCACTTTTCATTCTTTTACAAAAACGGTAAACCAAGATATAAATATCTAGTGCTCAACAGGGATTCGGTTATTTTGTAAAACACCGTACAGACTGCAAACAAAAATATACTGAAGATACCATCAACAAAATGTTAGAGTTTTTGATAGACAACATATTTGTTGTGTTTGGCAATATTATCTTCAACAAACAATCAGTATACAAATGAGCACAAACTGTGCACCTTTGCTTGCTGATTTGTTTCTTTATTCATATGAATCAGAATTTTTACAGAACCTTGTCAAATCTGGAGAAAAGACTGTCGCTAAATCATTCAACTACACATACAGATATAAAGATGACGTTCTATCTCTAAATAATCACAAACTCGGAGAATATGTGAATGTAATCTATCTAAGTGAGCTTGAAATAAAAACCACGACAGATTCTCCATGTTCTGCTTCATATTTAGACTTATACCTCAATTATGACACTCATGGAAGGTTACATCTTAAGCTTTACGACAAACATGATGATTTCAATTTTTCTATTGTCAACTTTCCGTTTCTTTGCAGTAATATCGCTGCTTCTCCTGCGTATGGTGTATATGTTTCACAGTTAATACGGTACGGCAGGGCCTGTTCCCACTATGGGAACTTTCTGCAACGAAGCAAATTACTTACAACTAAATTGTTGACACAAGGATATTGCAAGCCTAGGCTAATCAGGGCCCTTAAGAAGTTTTATGGGCGTCATCACGATATTGTTGATGTAATCACTGTATCCCAACTTATACTGGATATATTTGACAAATGCGCACATCTGGCACATCAAAATTTAGCAGGTATTTGTTATACACATACTATAGCTCTTTGTTCCTTTCATTCTCAAAATTGACTCTCACGTGACGGGTGTAGCTAGCTAAACAGGAGGTGCTTACCCTTACGGAGCACCCGGCCTCACTTCCATGATGGAAGTTCACGTGTTTTACATTTTTTGCCAGTTTGCAAAGTTTTAAATTTGTTTTTTGGATTTTGATATGGACAAGGACTGGTATGTTTGTTTTATTTTAACAAGATGTTAAATGCGCAAAGTATTAATTTTGTTCAGATAAAAGTAAAAACCAATTAAGAGCTAAAGATTGAGCAAGGTCATTCGAAGTAAGGCTAAAAGACGTGCAAGTGAAGTTACATTATTCTCACTGATAATTAAAATAACGTTCAATAATCGAAGATCAGTTCCAAAAAATATGCTATGGAATGAATCAATCTTATCCTTGACAAGAAACACTTTGGGGCGCCCTTTTTTAGTATAAGTGAATTGACAAAAATAAATGTTGCAGTTCTTAAAAGTTTTTAGAACGTTTTTCATCACACCTACTGCACTTGCATAAAATGTAATTGCAGCACAGGACTGATGAATCTAGGTCAAGGATCTGGTCATTCAGATGTAAAAACCGATGGTCATTGATATACTAGTTAATAAAAAAAACAAAAAGATACATTACTTCGTCTAGTGCTGGATTTAACGCAGAGTCGGTTTTTGAGTCAAATTTTTATTCTTATATGGCTAGGGAGGCGAAAATCATAAGCTTAGTTATTGAAGTATATGTTTCTAGATTTTCCAAATTTACAGGGTTATGAAGTTTTACGTTCTTCCAAGCCAGAAGATAAAGAGTATAGTAAGAACAATAAATGAAATTGTTATGAAGCGACTTCAAAATATCTTCGTAGCAAAATAAAACTTTTAAGAGTAAGATATCTATTATTCAAAATTTAGGAAACGAATATTTCATGTGCAGTTCAAAAATAATGACAACAGAAAATACTAAAATCTTTCATTTATTACTTATATAAAGCTAGTGACGAGTTCATTTCTATTTTTTGCAAAATTTAAATGAGGAAATTAATCTTCATTGAAAGTAAAACGTCTCAGCTTGCTTGTTTCCGATTGTTTGAAAAAATAATTACATTCAAATTGCCTTCTAGTCTAACAAGAGATAAAATTTTCAATTTTCATTTAAATTGGATACGTTTAATCCACATTAATCCTAGTGCAGAAGCGTGGGTCTATTATTTTGAGGTATTGAATAGTAGTATGAAAATAAAAAATAAGAGGGTATATGATAAACAATCTGTCTCTGCTTGCTTCTTATTTTCTATTTTAATAAGATAGGAATTGAGAAAGAAAATTTAAAAAAAAAAATAAAGAAATAAACTTGTAAATTAGTCTTTTAAATATATAACACAAATACCAGTTGAATTTTGATGTGCCAGATGTGCACATTTCGGAAATTCATTCCTCATCAGTAACACTAAGACCGAAAAGTTTGATAATAAAAAACATAAGCCAAACAGTTGGAAATTAATGAATCTAAAGTTCCAAAATTATATTAATCCAAATCCAGCTAAGGAATGCTTTGCATGAGGGAACAAACCTTAGTTTTAGCACAAATTTTACAATTTAAGGCAGCTGAAAATTCTGTTAAATGGTACATTTTCTGACAGCACAAAGTACTGCCTACTGAGTTATGGATACCCTCGGGGAGTTTTACTCCACCAGCAGCAGCACCCGCTAAGGAGTAGTAAATATATAGCACAAATACCAGTTGAATTTTGATGTGTCAGATGTGCACATTTCGGAAATTCATTCCTCATCAGTGACACTAAGACCGAAAAGTTTGATATTAAAAAACATAAGCCAGACAGTTGGAAATTAATGAATCTAAAGTTCCAAAATTATATTAATCCAAATCCAGCTAAGGAATGCTTTGCATGAGGGAACAAACCTTAGTTTTAGCACAAATTTTACAATTTAAGGCAGCTGAAAATTTTGTTAAATGAGATTTGTTTGAACTAGTTTATCCAGGTACGCTTCTTAACATTTAAAGCTCCATTACGTTTCCCTATGCATAATATATAAACGGCGCATTTTTTCTAACCAACGTCTCTCATGAAAAATGTTATACTTGGTTCCATGATAAAACTATTACTTACATTGAAATTCAAGGGAAAAACAAGAGATTGTTAATCTAACAAAGATCTTATTTAGAATATTGATCACGTGATTATATACTGAAACGAGGCATCTTTAACAAACTCAGCAATGCGGCCACTTTGTCATGTGCATCCAAGCCAAACTGCTGTTTTATTTGCAGCAAATTTTCTTCTGAGCTTGGGCAATTCGCATCTCGGGGTCAATTCGTCCTAATTAGCTTTTGTTCTTTTCTTTGTTGTCGTTCTTGCACGACCAATTCTCTTGACGCCATTGTTTACTTACATGGAAAACTTCCGCGAATTATCCAAGCTTATAAATAACGTATTTTCGAGCTGAACTTGCGAAAATGAATCGCAGAGATCATAATAACAACTAATATATAATTGATTAAATGTTTTTTTTTCCAATAAAAGGTAAACTTAATGCAGCTTTAAATTATAAAGATATTAATAAGAGTAGGAAAAAACCAAATAAGGTCGAAGTAGTCAAAGAATAAAAATCTCTCGTCATGTAACAAACTTAGTGTCTAATTAAGTTAGTTTGAATATTTGAGCAAAAAAAAATGCTTTCTTTCACTACAGTCAATTGACGTCCACTTGTATTGAGAAGGACAGTTTTTGACTTGTAGAGAAAAACCAGGATACCCAGAGAAAACAAATCGACTTTTCGCAAACAAATTGACAAATCAAATAACACTACATTTTTTTCAAGTATAATTTATACCCAGGTTATAAAAGGCGACGTGACCTGCAAAAGCAAGCTTCAAAGGCAAATCGGCCATCTTAATTCATCTTTTGTTGTTATGGTTCAGTAACGAGTCCTGTTCTATTACGCTGTAAAAGCCTGCATATGTACATACCTTCTGATACGTTTTGCGGGAATTATAAAAAAAATTAAAAAATAAATTAATTGAGTTATACGTTCCAATAACAAATATTTCACAAATATTGAGACGTCGACAGCTATTGGTAAAGTGGCAGAAAATTTAACATTTGCAATGTGTCCAGAGTTGTGTACAGCAGAATGTCTTTAGCATGTCACGTCTGTCGTGACATGGGACATTGCTTTTTAAGGGTCTTTTTCGAAAAACCCTGTGACTTTCATTTTATAAAACCGAGTGCTTGGTAAAGTCAGTACCTATTTCTAAATCTTGGTCAAGCCTGCCCAGGGATAGAACTCCTACTTTTCCATATGAAACATGAACTTTACCATTTACAAAGCCTTTTTTGCCAAAAGTTTAGGAACAGGTTGTCACAACGTGATATTAAAAAAAGAGATAAGATCCCTTCAGTTTTGCCAGTAAATAAAACAAACATACCAGTCCTTGTCCATATCACAATCCCAAAAACAAAGTCAAAACTTTGCAAACTGGCAAAATAGGTGATACACGTGAACTTCCATCAAGGAAGTGAGGCCGGGTGCTCCGGAAGGGTAAGCACCTCCTGTTTAGCTAGCTACACCCGTCACGTGTAAGTCAATTTTGAGAATGAAAGGAACAAAGACCTATGGTAAGTCAAATATATCCAGTATAAGTTGGGATACAGTGACTACATACTTATCAACAATATTGTGATGACGGCCATAAAACTTTTTAAGGGCCCTGATTAGCCTAGGCTTGCAATATCCTTGTGTCAACAATTTGATTGTAAGTAATTTGCTTCGTTGCAGAAAGTTTCCATAGTGGGAACAAGCTCTACCGTACCGTATTAACTGTGAAACATATACACCATACACAGGAGAAGCAGGGATATTACTGCAAAGAAACGGAAAGTTGACAATAGAAAAATTAAAGTCATCACGTTTGTCGTATAGCTTCAGATGTAACCTTTCATGGGTGTCATAATTGAGGTATAAGTCCAAATATGAAGCAGAACATGGAGAATCTGTCGTGTCTTTAATTTCAAGCTCACTTGGATAGATGACATTCACATATTCTCCAAATTTGTGATTATTTAGAGAAAGAACGTCATCTATATATCTGTATGTGTAGTTGAATGATTTAGCGACAGTCTTTTCTCCAGATTTGACAAGGTTCTGTAAAAATTCTGATTCATATGAATAAAGAAACAAATCTGCAAGTAAAGGTGCACAGTTTGTGCCCATTGGTATACCGATTGTTTGTTGAAAGATAATATTGCCAAACACAACAAATATGTTGTCTATCAAAAACTCTAACATTTTGTTGATGGTATCTTCAGTATATTTTTGTTTGCAGTCTGTATGGTGTTTTACAAAATAACCAGAATCCCTGTTGAGCACTAGATATTTATATCTTGGTTTACCGTTTTTGTAAAAAAATGAAAAGTGAATGATTTGTTTTAGACGTTCTTTCAATTTAGCATGAGGGATAGTGGTGTACAGGGTAGAAAAATCAAAAGTTTTTATACTTTTTACCGAAGATAGAGTTTTAGAGACAAAACGGTCAAGTAGTTCTTTAGAATTTTTGAGAATCCACATTTGGTTGATGCCAGATGTAGAATAGACTCTATCTGAATAAGTCTGAAGGCCATCTTTGACGACTGTCAAAATTTGTGTTAGAATTACTGATAATGATTTAGTAGTACATTTAGAGGAACCTGCAATATATCTTTCCTTGTATGGATTTTTGTGAAGTTTTGGAATCCAATAAGAAAAAATAAAAATAAATTTTATAAATTGCTTCTTATCACCGCCGTGAAATAAACTACTGAAAAGAAAAATCCTATTTGAAAAAAGCATCATTAATGAAACAAAGTGGTCTGTTCTATCAAAGTCGAAATCAAAATTATGTCGAGAGTTGTAAACTCAATAACAATCGAAGAAGTTTTTTAAAATCTGATTAAATACTTACCCTTGTTTTACATCCTTACCTTACATACCTTTACATGCAATTAGTCTTAATATCGTAAAACAACGACAAAAATATAGAACTGTGTCCGTTAAAAATAAATGTCAACCTAGGGAAAAAACCTTTTAGAATAAAAATCTTCCGTACAATATTTTCTAGAGTTACAATATTGCAGTTTCCGTTTTCATGCAATGAACTTATCCATTTTAATTCCGGAAAGTTCAATTTAGATTTAAATATCTTTTTAATGTATCTCATAAGGTTTAAGCTGAATCAACTTTAGTACGTTTCTTTTTTATCAAACAAACGCATGTGGCGGTACTGCATTATTGCATTGCGGTGGCGATCGAAAGTAAAATGGAAACAGTTAATAGTTCTTGATAGTGTAATGTTAGGTTAAATGGGAGTTTGATCTTAATAAACCGATTTTATTTTTCTTAAATCAAATGTTTAAATAAATTTGCACTAAACAAAATAGTATTAGTTTTAAGATAAGGATTTGCACTGAGATGAAATAGTTATGTATGGAATAATTTTTAAATAACAATTTTTGACTTTTTGAATAACTCTTTAACATAGTGAAACAATGTTGACAAAGTAAAAATTCCTGAAAATGCTAAAAAGAAATTGCTAGACAGAAAATAAAACGGATTAGAGAATCACAGAAATACTATTCAGATTTTCGGGACAGCATTTTTAAAACTTTCTATTTTTAATTGCAGACGATTATATGTGCAAATCGGAAACTTTTAAAAGCTTTAACAAAAATTATTTCACAATTGAATTATTAAATCATGTCAAATTTGTTTTGCAAAAAATAAAGAACAAAATTTTGTGGCATGTGTCATACCGTGATATTATAAAAGAGATAAGATCCCTGTAATTTAGGCAGTATGATAAAAATAAAAATACAAAAGAAATTGGGTCTTTCGTGCTATCTTATTCACCGCCGTGAAATAAACCACTGGGGAGACAAATCCTATTTAGGAAGTAACGTTAAAGAAACAACTTCTCTGTTCTATCAAAGTCCAAATGAAAATCATGTCGAGAGTCATAAATTCTATAACAAATCAGGAAGCTTTTAAAGTTTTATGAATTCTTACCATTGCTTTACAACCTTACCTTATATACCTTTACATGCAATTTGTTTAAAATTTCTTTGAAAACGACAAAAAAACATATAGAATTGTGTCAGTTGAGCAATATTTAAGTAATAAATAAATGTCAACCTTGAAAAAAAAACTTTTAGAATAAAAGTCGTTTGTATAATATTTATAAAATACAATATTGCAGTTTCCGGTTACCATGCAATTTGCTTATCAATTTCAATTCCAGATAGTACAATTCAGATTTAAATATCTTATTAATATCTCTAAGGTTCAAGCAGAATCAACTTTATTACATTTCTTTTATCAAACAAATAGATGTGAAGATATTTAAGTAAGTAGTGCACTGTGATGACGATAAAACGAAAATGGAAGCAGTTAATAGTGCTTAAAAAGAGTATTTTAGGTTTAATGGGAGTATTTTTTTTAAACTGATAGATTTGTTTGTTTTTGGTTTTTGGTTTTTTTTCTAACAATAAATGTTTAATACATTTGCACTAAAATGATAGATACTGGTTTTAAGATTAGGATTTGCATCTCAGTGGCTAGGTTATTTGCATTTTTTTCTAATATTTTTATTCTTATTCTTTTTATTTTTTATCCTTTTTATTTAATGTTTTTTATCCTATTATTTTTTTTTTGAAAGTCTATATTATGCTAAAATGTAAATAAACATGAGGATGAAGTTCTCGTTAAAAATAATGCTTTTTCAATTTTAAAATGCAGATTTTTTGACTTTTTAAAAAGGAGAAAATGTTTTGCCATAAGCATTATCTGCTTTATATAGACAAGGACTGGTATGTTTGTTTTAATTATTATACACTTCAATACTAAGCAATGGCGTCCATCTGACTTTTTGAATGAATATTTTTCAATATTAAATCTTTATTTCAATTCTAGATTTAATAATATATTTATTTTTCCATACAAAAGGTTAAGCAATGGAAATAACTTTTTGCTTTTCTTGGATCCTCATTTAATATCATTTAGTAAAATTTTCAGTGGTCTAAAATTTGGAATTTATTTAAAACTAAGGTTTGTTCCCTCATGCACAGCATTCTTTAGCTGGATTTGGATTAATATAATTTTGAAACTTTAGATTCATTATTTTCAACTGTTTGGCTTATATTTTTTATGCATCAAACTTTTCGGTCTTAGTTTCACTGATGAGGAATGAATTTCCTAAATGTGCACATCTGGCACATCAAAATTTAACTGGTATTTGTATTATATTTTTAATGCAGTAATGGTTCTGATATTTGATAGGCATAACCTGTGATTTCGAATTTGAACAGCATTACATAAATACTCTATCATTTTAATTGTCCTATATTAAACTTAGGTGAAATTAAGGATGGTAAAGTTTGTTAATATCCACTGTTATTCAATGAAAAGTTAGTTAATAAGAAAAAGTTTTCAAGCAAAGTAAAATTTAAAAATTATTCGTTAATTGCATAAATTGAAGGACCAAACAATAGGAAATGTGTTACATATAAAAATATACATAATTAAAAATTACCAATTTGCATTTTTTCATCTTATTTACAAACAAATATAGATTTATATATATTTACCGATATCATTGAAAAATGTTTCTCATTTAGTTTTCTATAATCTAAAAATCTATTATATAATTTTCATAAGAGATATACAACTCTTAAGGCTAGCTTCCTTAAAAAAAACTGTGTCGATACACAGAGACATAATCAAACACAAACATACCAGTCCATGGTAAGTATAAAAAAAATAATTCCAGGTATTGAATTCCAAATAATACAGAGGCCGTGGCAATGAAAAGGTTAAAGAAAATGGTATCAATTGCAGCAGTTTAAAATCTGTTTAAAACCTAAACATGCCTTTATACTGAAGAGTTTTTGAATATGCATTTATTATTTGTAACAAAGGTGAAAGAATAGAGAACTGGTGTTTTACAGCCGGGTTAGGACTTATTCATTTACATTTATATTTCACAATAAAAAAGAGTTGACAGGGAAAAACAATACATAGAAAAAGAATTAAAAAAATGAAAAGAAAGAAGAAAAATAAAGAAAGAAAGAGAAAAGAGTTTCAGCAAATAATTTCTACCTTCAAAGAAGCTTTAAATGTCTTTTTAACCAGGTAAACTTATCTTCTATTAATCAATAAATCGAGTTTCTGAATTCAATGATTTATTGTTAAACTTGAAATAAATAAATAAATAAATTAGAATAAATTATGCAAAATTTCAGTAAATAACAATATACAATACTACAATACAATGTTAAGAGTTGTCTTACTAAGGTTAAACCTTTGATGTGTTTTTCAATTTTATTTCAAGCAAAATTTTAGTTGCCTGGGTGTAAACAGTCGTAAAATAACGTTTCATAATAGATTGACAAGTAAAAATACAACAAAGTACGTTGTAATTGGTTATTTCTTTTTTAAATATACATTAACAGCAACATATAGTGCACTCATAACAGTAAAAAACGTCAATCTTGATACTATATCAGCATTTCAGTGAAAGAAATATCAAATAGAACAACCATTACATTGCTACAGCTATATCGACAAAAAGATATCAATACATGAAATATTTTATTCCTTTTGTTTTATTTAACCGCTACTAAATTAAGTGTAATAAAAATATTTATCCTATGTTCATTAAAATAACTTATTGCGTTCGGAGTAGATGACTTGGGTCCTTTTTTTCAATGGACATTCTAGTACGGGAGGTAAATTTAGTGGAGTAATGGAGTTGCGTTAAGTTGAGAAATGGTGTTTTACGTCCCAGTCAAGAATATTTCACTTATACGAGACGACAACAGCTATAGGTGAAAGCGCAGAAATTTTGCCTGTGCGTTGCGCTGATGGCATTATACAGCAGGGTTCTTTATCGTGCAGGCCCTACAGTGACACAGGACCTCGTTTTAAGTTTCCATCCGAAACAACCGTGACTTTCATATTGGAATGCCGAGTGCTCGGCGAAAGAACAGCCACTACCCACTTTCAAGTCTTTGGTCAGATTCGATCGGGGTTCGAACCGACCACCTCCCACTTAAGGATCGAGCACTCTACAAACCGAGCTACCGCAGTGGTTAGTGGAGTAATGGAGATTTACAACTTAGTTCAAATCCTTTTCATTTTTGTTAAGGGGGTAAGATCAGTAAAATAGCGGAAAGCAGAGTGTCCGTTAAAAACCACCAACCTTCAAAATACAAGAGACAAACTTTCTTACATTAGGTTTTGTCCCAAGGAGAATTTGAAACCCTAGGGAGTGAAAGGCATTGTGATTTATAAACGAGCTTAGGATAATAAGAGATTAGCAATCTGTGGTTTGTCATATATACTTATATTATGGCTTGCGCTTGTTACTACTTTCGTTTTATAATCCCAGTTTATGAACATTTTTACCTTGCTGTGCTCTTGACGTAAATCTTAAATCAGACTTTTTGCAAGATTCTTAAACAAATTATTATAACGCCACAAAAAGAACAAATTCACATAATTTTATTTTAATGGGTTTCCGAAATATTATATAAATGTGCTTTCAGCTATTAAAACAATTAGTCTTTTAGAGTAGAATAATTATAGCAGTAAAACGAGACAAACTCTGGCAAAATTCCCTTTTTAAAAAGGATAGAGAACTTAATTACCACTCTATAATAAAAAATATATATCTGTTGATTCATAATTTAAGCTATCTAAAAACAAAAAATGCCTTAAGGTGTTTCATTTACATATCCTTTTAAAAATTATTGATTCACTGGTTGTTAAATTATGGTTAAATATTAAGTTCTAAAAATATTTAGTTCTAAATGATGGTAAACTTTAGAATAAGCCGAGAAACGGTGATTATAACGCAAGATTAATAGAGCTAAAGCTAGTTAAATATCTTTAGTTGCCTCTTGAAGATATGATTTTTAATATATTTTTTTAGATTGGTCGTTAAATGTTTTTGATTAGTAAAACTTAAAAAACCTCAGGCGAAAACGAAAATGCGTGGTTTGCAATAAAAACATTAGATGTTTTGTAAACATATACAAATAAGGTTTGTTGCTTATTTTCTTGGTAAATAAGACTTTTTTAAGTTTTAAATGTGGCTATTAAAATTGCGTTTTTAATAATTCTTTACCCTAAAACTGAAATTAAAAGCATTGTCAGAGCATGATACGAGTTTAAAATGTAATAAAATACGTTTATTATTTATTTATTTATTAAGCTTTCTGGTAATCTTTATGACATACTACTAATATTCACACTAATTTCGAGATTTCAGATGCAACAATATGCGTTTGGATTTGCTTTGTCTTGTCTTTTTTGGATGTTCAAAGACAATTGTGGCAGGTTTGTTATTTAAATTTTACATATTTCAAAAATAACTACTATGCTTCTGAATGTTTAAGGTAAAGAAAAATCCCAAATTCAAAAATTAAATTGCAACCAAAGACATGTACTTGGCATGATGGTTTTGCTTTATGATCTAATAGCCTGAAATTAATATTTTTTAAAAAGACAATTCAAAGAAAATATAAACGCATGTTGAAAAATTAATTTTGAAATTTCTGACTTTGCAAAGGCGCTGGGAAAAATGTCAGGGTGTCGTTATTGTAGAGAAACAACATAAAAAATGAAAACAAAAACTGAAAATTACTGTAGTTTGATTAAAATTATAAATTTGTAGTCAAAAAATATCGCTTATAACAGTGAGTAAGTTTACGACTTTAATAACTTTTTCTACGAAACGATTTAATAAGCATTTATTTTCGCAAGTATACTTCGAGGAACAGAAATCTTTGAAAACAATGTGAATAAAACAACCCCTCCTACGCAATACAGAGTGAAATGATCATTTATTACAAAAAGAGTATAAGGAAATGTCAATAAGACGATGAAGAGAAATATTATAGCTAGATTGAATGTTTTATTTTATAACAAAAACAACCAAAGGTTCAACGACCGACCTAACTAAAAGTGACAAATGTATTTGTACTTGCCTCATCCCGAATTTTTATTTATTTATTTATCTATCTATCTATTCATTCATACGTGGATTTTTTATTCATTTAGATTTTTAAAACAATTAATTTTGAATGTTTACATAATGATTTCTTCGTTGGAAAACTCCCTAGTGAAGTTCAAGGATTGTTTCTACATAACCAGTTTATATCTCTAACATGCAACACGGCCTGATATGTGTCTAATTAAAAAGAGACGATATCTTGGCCAACTAGACCGATACCCTCAAAGACATTGTCTTTTTTCTTCATCAAAAGTATAACGTTTCCTACAAAAACTCATTTATCTTATAAACGATATTTATTTTATAAGGATTGTTTAGACTATCGTAACTGGTGATCTCCGTAATGTTCAAATTCCATTTAATTAAGCATCTGTAAATTTTTAACGGGCATTTTCACTAAATTTAGATTTTAAGAAAATTTAAATCACGCTGAAATTGCAAAAATCGGGATGGTTTATTAGCACAAAACTTCCTTCTGTTACCAATTATTCATTATTTTTGTCCATTGTTTAAAATTAAGTACCTGTCTCAATGTTTATATATTTTTGTTTTACATTTTAGCAGTTGTATCAATTCGTTAAAATTGAGTGCAGATTTCTATGTTTTGTTTTTTTGTAGCATGACTGATTATACCAATAACTGGGAAGCACTAATCCTTGAATAGAACCATTGAATATCATTCTATCATTTTCACTTTATAAATGTCCAGCACACATTTATCTCAATAAATTCTCATTATTTTTTATATTCATTTAATTATTTGTTTATTTTAATGACTTTTTCTAAGAAGTGATTTAATAAGCATTTAATTACGTAAGTATACTTCAAGGAACAGACAATGTTTTAAACCCAGTGTGAATAAAACTCACCTTCCTAAGCAGTGCAATGTAAAAAAGATAATTTGGTACAAAACGAGTGAGAGAAAACGTCAATAATAAGATAAAGAGAAATATATTATAGTAAGATTGAATGATTTTATTTATAACAAAAACCACCAGGTTAAACGACCGACCTAACTGAAAATAAAAAAAATTAGTAATATTTGTTTTTGCCTCATCCTCATCTCAAGTTATTTTTTTGTTATTTATTTATTTATTCATTTATTTATTTATTTATTTATTTTATTTGAATTAATAAACTATCAAAATTTTGAAAACAAATAATTTTTTAATGTTTGCATAAATGTTATTTTATTAGAGAACTCCCTAGTGACAGTTCAAAAAATTTTTCTACATAAGAAATTTATATCTCTGCGACACAGATTGATTTGTGTGTAATTAAAAAAGAGACGATATGTTGGTCAGTAAGATTGATGTCCTTGAACAGATAATGATTTTCTTCAACAAAAATACAAAGTTTTCTCCTAATTTCATTGATCTTATAATAGATACATGTATATCTTTTTATTTGATTGTTTAGACTATCGAACCAGGTGATCCCCATTATGTTCGAATTCCATTTAATTTGCAATAATGTAATTCTAACATTTTTTCACTAAATGACTTAACTCTACAGTTCAGGTCTGGCTTAAAGATTTTGAGAAAATAAACCACACGGTAACTGCAAAAATCAGGATAATTTAGTAGTGTAAAACCACATTTAACCACCAATTACTCACTATGTGTATACTTTGTTTTTCGTTCATTGCCACGTCTATTTAGCAGTTGTATAAATTAGTTAAAATGGGTGCTGATTTTTATGATTTGATTTCGTAGCATGACTCACTATACCATAAACGGAATGCTTTAATCCTGAAATATTCCTCGCTCCGTAAGTGGAACGTCATGGGTTCGAACTCCGGCCGGGTCTGACCCAAGACTTCAAAGTGGGTAGTGACTGTTCTTTCGCCAAGCACTCTGCATTACGAAATGAAAGTCACGGTTCTCTCGGATGGGAACTTAAAATAAACGAGGTCCCGTGTCATGGCAGGCGAGGTACGATAAAGGACCCTGTTGTATAATGCCATCAGCGCAACGCACAGGCAAAATTTCTGCACTTTTGCCTATAGCTGACGACGTCACGATATAAGTGAAATATTCTTGACTGGGACGTAAAACACCATTACTCATATTTTCTTTGAAATAGAACCACTGAATCCCATTTCATCATGTCCATTTGTTACGTCTAGCAGACATTTTTAATGTGTAAATATTGTGTTATGGTTCCTCTTTATTTATTTATTTATTTATTTATTTATTTATTTTTGATATGATGAAGTAACTGGTAAAAAAAAGATTTCTGACATAAATGCCTCTAGCTATCAATAACTCATTAACTCCGTCTACAGTCAAAGGGTGCACATTTTTCTTTATGTGTTTACATTTTATCAAGTCCGTTGTAACGTCTATTAAACAACTGTATCATTTTTTAATATTGTGTCATTGTTTCTTGATATTCCTGATTTGTTATACAATAAGTATAATATAGTGTTCCTACAATGGAATAAATAAAAACATTCATCATACCTTATAATGAGGAATGAATTTCCAGTATGTGTACATATGACACAGCAAAATTTAAAATTTTTTGTTTAATTTATCTAGAATTTTACATGCAGCATAAAAGTACAGATTATACAATATGGATGATCAATGCTA
The DNA here is from genome assembly GCA_029721355.1 of Tegillarca granosa. Taxonomy (NCBI): domain Eukaryota; kingdom Metazoa; phylum Mollusca; class Bivalvia; order Arcoida; family Arcidae; genus Tegillarca; species Tegillarca granosa. Next base: position 44,427,054 of record CM056602.1, read on the forward strand.
TTAGAAATTAAGCAAGAAAATTTCTTTATTCATTTATAGTTTTTAATTCATTTGTTCTTGTGTTCTTAAAGCTTAAATCAAAGTATTTTCTTAATCACTTTGATAATTAAAAATGAGAAATTACATAAAAATGCAATAATTAGCCAGAATCTTTTTATCAACGCTAGAAGCACTTTATTATCGCTTTCATACCGTCTTGTATTAGTAGAATGTTCTTGAAAGCAATTTTAATTTAAACAAATTTAACACCTCTTTAAAATGAATTTAAAAAAGAGAAAAGCATAATTTATTCCCGAAAAACTATAAAGGTTAAACGTTCTTGCTTGAAAAAAATATATAAGGGGAACCAATTGTTGAAGGTCTTCATATGTTTAACTAGAGAATTATGTCTAGCATTTTTTTATATATCTACGCCTATTTCGTGGGTAAAATTACGACCCTATTATTAAAACATGGGTTAGAATTATTGATCAAATGACGTAAACTTGGAATCCTTTCTTGTTTTATCAGCAAAACAACGTGCCTTCCCTTGTTCCTTTCCTACAAAAAACGCACATGTTCCTGTTCCTTCCCTACAAGAAGAACGCATGTGCTCCTGTTCCTCTGTTTCTTACCTACAAAAACAACATACATGCTCGTGTTCCTGTCTTACAAATACAACGTACGTGCTCATATTCCTCTGTTCCTTCCCTACAAAAATAGCGTACGTGCTCTTGTTCCTTTCCTACAAAAACAACGAAAGTGTTCCTGCTCCTTACCTACAAGAACAACGTACGTGCTCCCGTTACTCTGTTCTTTCCCTACAAAAACAACGCACATGCTCGTGTTCCTGCCCTACAAAAACAACGTCAGTGCTCCTGTTCCTCTGTTCCTTCTTTACAAAACAACACATACACTCTGTTTTCTTCCAATCAAAAACTCTTACGCGCTTCTTTTTCCTTACCTCCAAAAACAACGTACATGATTCTATTTTTCTAATCGAAATAAACCAAATCATCTGTGATATATATTACGAATTCGCCTAGCTGTAAAAAACACATTTCTTTTCTTACTGAGTCAGTCTGTTTCAATAGCTTCTAAATGTAACAGGGGTCTTACACAGAGGCTACAGATGGTCTACTTTTGTAAAAGACTAACTTTTATCTCTGTTTATTGTAAGGTTTATATTTGCATGTGTGATTTTTGTTGGTGAATGTAGCATTTCCTTGTTAATTTTTCTTTTTGACACTTTTAAAATGTGAGAATAAGTATGTGCCTATGTGCATTTTCTAAAATTTCACTTCTTTTTGCTGTACATAAACGGAATCATCTAACCGGTTGGTCAATGTATAACGATGATTATTATGAGCTTGGAACATGCACAGGGATGTAAAGAAAATCCCATGAATCGAAGGTGAAACGTGACAAAATGCATTAGTATCCAGATGTATTTGGTGTTATGTAACTCTTACTGTGTTTAATTTATCGTATTTCACCGTTTTGAAAGTTGTGTTTAAATGACCCGGTTTTTTATGACGTAACTATGTTCTAATATTAGATCCCAAATGCTGCATCCCGCTAGGTAATTACTATAATTTCTTATTTATTCGAGCTTTTATCGTTGAACAAAATGTAACATTGTTCATTAGGAACATCATTAATTAGATAAGCACCGTTTTAATTTTTGTCTTTGGAAAACTTAGTGCAGCTTTAAAAGTCTCTTGGAAGAGTATAATAGACAATGTGTTTTCAACTTATATATATATATATATATATATATATATATATATATATATATATATATATATATATATATATATATATATCATGACAAAATTAAGGTAATAATTCTTTATTTTTAGTTGCTATTACATACAAAAAATATACCATTTAGCGAAATTTTCAGCCGTCTTAATTTTTGAAATTCATGTAACACTAAGGTTTGTTCCCTTATGCAAAGCATTCCTGAGCTGAATTTGGATTCATATAATTTTGGAACTTTACATTTATAAATTTCCAATAGTTTGGCTTATGTTTTTTTTTATCCATCAAAAATTTCGGCCCGTAGTGTCACTGATGAGGAATGATTTTCCGAAATGTGCACATATAAAACATCAAAATTTCACAGGTACATGTATTTATGTTAAATAATTACTACCACTAAGCGTGTATCGCTGCTGGTGGAGTTAACTCCCCGAGGATATCGATAACTCAGTAGACAGTACTTTGTACTGGCAGAAAATATAACATTTAGCAAATTTTCAGCCGTTTTAATGTTTGAAATTTATGTTTTTTATCCATCAAAATATTCGACCCTAGTGTCACTGATGAGGAATAATTTTCAGAAATGTACAGATATGACACATCAAAATTTTTAGGTAATTGTGTTATATATATAATTTTTATGTTTTTTATTTACCGTTTGTTGCAGTCGGAGTGGGCAGAGATACTTGTGGTTGTCCTGTGGACATTGCTTAAAATCATTATAATTAATAGGACAGTAAAACTAAATAAGACAAATAACCTTATTTCAGCAATAACTGTGTATATTGCTTTTAGGTGAAAAAAGTTGTTGACAAAATATATTCGCAAACAATATTTTAAAAGTACATAATGCAATGGTATTATATATGAACTTCCGAGAAACTGTACTTTAAATATTTAAAAATTAATATGTCAATGTAATGAGAATGTTGCCTTTGGTTAATTTTTTTTTTTTTTTTTTTAAAAAAAACCTATCAACCTTATATATTACAAATTTTGATTTATTATGCTTCAAGCTAAGTTTCAGGAATCTGATCACTTAGCAGAAATCGAGCGTTGACAAATTATATTACGCTTTAACAGGAAACGAATTACGTGCATTATTTTTTTTCTATTATTACTGTTTTAAACGAATTTGCGACAGTTAAAAAGAATGTTTCCTCAGATTTTTTGGATAAACAATTCATTTTGCTGCCAGAGTCAAGCAGAAAATATAAAACAAAGTAAAAAAACTTTTATATGCGGTCATAAACGATTGAACTAAAGAACGAGTAGACGTCTTAACCACCAGACCAATGGAACTTCTTTAAAAAAATAATTAAATAAAAGTTTCGATAAATGTTGACTCTGCCCAAGAGAATATTGATCAATTTAAGAATTTTTAAAAAAATTTTTAATTTTTTTGTGAAAAATTTGCCTCTAGACTAATTTGTAGGTTAAATGTCCTTTTTTTTTTTTTTTTTTTTTTTTTTTTTTTTTTTTTCACACCCTTTCACATAAAAGCCGTCCGATTTACATTTCAAAACTTCAAAAATAGTTTAGATTTAAACATTTTTTTCAGAACACAAACTAACTGAAGAAATGACATGAAATCAACCTTAATCAGACCATTTAGCAAAATTATCAGCTGTCTTAATTTTAAAATTTATTTGAAACAAAGGATTTTAAAATTTATTTAAAACTAAGGATGGTCCCCTCATGCAAAGCATTCCTTAGTTGGATTTGGATACATGTAATTTTGGAACTTTGAATGCATTAAATTTCAACTGTTTGGTTTATGTTTTTTATTTATCAAACCTTTTGGCTCTTAGTGTCACTGATGAGGATTGATTTACCGAAATGTGCACATATGGCGCAGCAAAATTTAGCAGGTATTTTATATATTTACAGAAACTGTTATAAAATCTACCTTATCTACCAGTACAGTATAAACAAATGCGCATTTAAATTTCTACTTTCTTAGAAATATGTTCTTATAATGCTATATCAATAAACCAAAAAATAAAACTAAAAACGAATGACGTATGTGATTTTATATTTCCGAGTTTATTACATTTTGTTGTTTTTTTTTTGTTTTTTTTTGTTTTTTTTTTTTGTTTTTTTTTTTATCAGCAAAATTTTTTATTCGTTTCAAATGCCGTATGTCATTGTTATGTTGAAACTGTAATTTTTTATTTAAAAAAACACACATTCGTTGAACTAAATCGTTTTTGCTTTACCTATGCTATAAATAAATAATAAGGTATAAGTATTGTAAAATTGATAACGCGTAGATTACTAATTCCATAACGTAGATTTCATAATTAGTCATCCGATTATGTAAGACCAAATGATTTAATTTGGAAAGCCAGTAATCGAATACGAATACCTTTCTTTTTTTTTCTTGGTGTATTAATTTCAGCTAATTGAAAACAAAACTTTAACATCAAATCGGTAATTTTCTTTAGTTTCTTTCAATTATTATATTTTATTAGTTTTGTCATAATAATTATATGTTTTTAAAGAAGTTAAATTTATTAAACCATTGAATTATAAAATCAGATATTCATTTAATAATTCCATTCTCCTTGTAGCTGTTCCATAGATTTAAATATATGTATAGAATGAAACAGTGATAACGCACATTACTCTCCAATAACGTAGATTTTAAAATCAGTTATCTGGTTTTAATTGATACTTTAAATGTTCTAAGACAAGAAACTGAAAATATTTGTCAAGAGCGTTATTATGACAGTAATTTTTGTGCTTTTATGACATATATTTGTCATCAAAACTGTCCATAACCGGTCTGTCGTGTCCATAATATTTCGTATGTCAATGATAGTGTCCATGTCTCCCTGTGTGGGTGCCCCTGTTGTATCTATGTCCATTTTTACAGAGGCGACAAAAATCTGAGCATCCTTTCATTGGTGGTTTAGAATCAAGAAAATTATACATGTAGAGTATGTACGCTTCGTTTCAGATCAACCCTCTCGATGAAAGTGTAGTAGATGAACGTAAAATTGAAAATTTGTATGCATGTGACATTTGCAAATGTCGGCCCAGACTCAAAAGTAACCTGAAAAGGGATTTCAAATTTAATGTAACTGGAGAGGTGAATAAAAGAAAAAAAGAAGAGGATAAATTCTTGTGCCAAAGCTGTGCCAAGGCATTTACTTAAATATGGTCTGAGAGTCCATGAACTATCTAAGCATGTACAAATCTTTCGCTTTACTTGTTCCATTTGTGATAATGCATTTTACATTCGTAACAATTACAGAGGCAATCTTGTTTCTCACAATGCAGTATTACAGATAAAATGTCAAAAAACATTTTAGGTATTACAACTTTTATTTTCAAGAATCCATAGAAACATTTTCACAATAATAGCAAAAGAATTCTGCCACATTCACCTGTAAAGAAACAAAAGCTATTGATAAATCTTGGTACAAATCACAAATGACAATACAGTAATAATATACACATACAGTAATGCTGCATATAGTCATACAGTCACATCTAAACAAAGGTATTCAATGATATTTTAATATTGTCAAACATAGCTTAAACTATCCGATTATATATATATATATATATATATATATATATATATATATATATATATATATATATATATATATATATATATATATATACCGTATAAAGTGAAAATTTGCACTACGAGTACGGGAATGATATTCCGCTTCAGACTAAAAAAGAAATGTTGCAATGAGAAAGTCCTCCACATAACGATGAGTTTCTTGTTTGATGAACAACTTTTTATTTTGATACGTAAAAACAACCATACTGCATAGCTGGAATAAAAAAAGTTGCATGTTCCTTTGTTTAAAATAACAACTGCTTATATAAATTTAAAACTTGTTTCATATGACTTACTTGAGTTATTCCAGCGACAGTTTCACCAGCAGTCTGTATTGTTTATCTTGGTTACGCTTAACGATCGCAAAATCCGGTTAACTTATAGTTACGTTAGTACACTGTGATATTTTACTCCCTTATAACTATAAAAGTTAAAAGCACACATAAGGGGAAATAATTATTGATAGTCTCCATAGATTCAACATGAGTATAATGGGTGATTTTTTTCCAGATATCTACGCCTATTTTGTTGGTCAACTAACGATCCCATTATCAAAACATGGGTGAGAATTTTTATAAGTTAATCAAATGACGTGTATTTTTAACCTTTTCTTGTTTCATCTAAACAAAAAAATCCTTCTCTTGTTACTTTCAATCAAAAACAACGTACGTGCATCTATTCCTGCCCTCAAAAAACACCGTATGCGCGCTTGTTTCTCTGTTCCTTCCCTACGAAAACAACGTACGTGTTCCTGTTTCTCTGTTCCTTCCCTACAAAAACAACGAACGTGATCATGTTCCTTCCATACAAAAACAACGAAGATGCTCCTGGTTCTCTGTTCCTTCCCTACAAAAACAACGTATGTGCACCTATTCCTTTCATACAAAACAACGTACGTGCTCGTGTTCGTTCCCTACAATAATAACATACGTCATCGTGTTCGTTCCCTACATAAACAACGTACGTGCTCGTGATTCTTACTACAAAAAGAATGTAAATGCTCCTGTTCCTCTGTTCCTACTCTAAAAAAACGTACGAGCTCTGGTTCCGACCAATTAAAAACATCTTTCACGTTCCTGTTCCTTACCATCAAAAACAACGTACATGCTCTCGTTTTTCTTATCGAAAACAACGTAATCATCTCTGATATATAACGAATTGGAAAAACACATTTCTTTTCTTACTGAGCCAATCTGTTTCAATAGCTTCTAGTTGTACAAGAGTCTAACTAAGAGACCACGGATGATCTACTTTTGAAAAAAATAACCATGAGACAAACTTTTAACTCTGTTTATTGGAAGGTGTAGATGTGCATGTGTCATTTTTTATTGATGAATGTTACATTTCCTTGTAGTTTATTTTCCTTTAACACTTTAAAAATATGAATGCGTAAACTTTCAATCTTCTAAAAGTACTTGGCCAAATGACATAAAATTTGTGTGGAGAGTCTATAAGTTAATTCAATTAAAATTTGTGATTTCTGTGGATGAAAAACCCAAGATGGTCACTGGTTATCCCTCATTTATAAATGGATTTATTTCTTTCATATTTTGTTTAAAGCTTCTAGGTATTTAACGTTTTCAAATATGAGATGGATTTTCAGTAACTTTGTTAATTTTGGCATTTTAACGTAATATGCAAATTAGACGCAATGCCAAATTTAGCTGATTCTTAAAAAAACTTCTGCTGTGAAACTGCTTAACTAACTACAACTAAATTTGGGGCGGAAGGTCCCAAGGTGGAGTAGATTAAACACAGTGTTTTCAACATATATATTTATCATGACAAAACCAAGATTTTTATTCTTTATTTTTGGTTGCTACTAGATATAAAATCTTTATGTTTTCGTGTACTGTTTTTTGCAGTTGGAGTGGGTGGAGATATTAGCGGTTGTCTTGTGGACACTGCTCAGAATCATAATAATTAATACAATAAGTAAAATAGGCTAATTCCAGCAATGACTGTTTGTATTGCTTTTCAGGCGAAACAGTTGTTGACAAAATATATTCGTACGCAATATTTAAAAAGTACGTGACGCAAAAGTATTATATATTTGAACCTGTACTTTAATTTTTTAAAATCTATATGTCATATACAAAAGAATGTTGCCTTTTGGCGAAAAAATTTAAAAAAAGTAAAATCTATAGCCGTTATATATTTACAAATTCTGACTTATTATGCTTTAAGCTACTTTAATTCCGAAATTTGATCACTAAAAAAATCGAATTCGAGCGATAACAAATTATAAGCCGCTTTTACGTGAAACTAAATACAGTGCATGATGTTTTTTTTCTATCATTAGTGTTTCATACAATTTGCAAAAGTAAAAAAAGAAGAGTCGATGCTAAGATTGCTGCTAATAAAGAGAACTTTCTCGATAAATATATTCTCATTTGTTAACAAAAATGCTTATTTTACAGGACCGGAAGAAGGTTTGCTATCTATGTTTCTTCTGTAGAAGATACCACAAAATTGAACAGGAAAGACACAATATATCGCGTTAACACTAAGGAGTATTGGAGCCTGTAAAGGCGTTAAAAAGCTTACTGTGACATGCTATGGAATAACCTCAACATAATAATAGTTTTTTACAGACCGGATGTCTCAATGTACGCGAAACACAATTTTTTCTCAAGTTAAGTTAAAAAAAGAGACGAAGTGGGTTTTGAAGCCAATCGGCTTTCATTGTCTAAAAGAGTGATGGGACAAAGACCAGTTAAACACGTCATAAACCATTGTTGACATCGTGTGTTTTCATTGTAATGATTTACAGTGCAAACATACAACGAGTTCTGGGATGGTTGAAGCTATCAAACAAAATCAAAAAAAAAACTTTGGCAAGTGTATAAAACAAGCTTTCTCATACTAGGTTCTGAATTTCAACATAGACGGTAACAAGCGAAAAAAAAATCATCAAAGGTTTTTCATCCGACTTGACGAGAACTTTAAAGATAAGTTGATACCATATTGTTTTACGTCGCATCAGCGTTTTTTTTTTTTTTTTTTTTTTTTTTTTTTTTTTTTTTTTGCTGTTAATAAGGCGGAGATGACGTTTAATTTAACTGGAGACTTTATTTAAAATATATTTCATGTACTGTGGAAATTACGTGCAAGTCTTTAAGTCTTATTTGCACTTTTAAACTCTTGTATCCGCAGACTTTTAGATAAACAATCTATTATGCTTTCACAAGCCCAACAGAGGATTTAAAAAAAAGAAAAAACTCTTATATGCGGTCATAAACGATAGAACGAAAGAACAAGGAGACGTCTTAACCATCTCACCAATGTTACTTCTTTAAAGGGTACCTGTACCCAAAAATTTTTTATCACAATTGTTTTGTATATTATTTAAATATAACAATATTGAAAACCGCATCAAAATTGGTGACGAAATAAAAAAGTTATAGCGGTTTGAAATCGACATTTTATAACTTTCTCTTTATCGCAAAGTAAAACGCCTCGTTTTGAATTATAAACCCGTGACGTCATTGCAGTATTAGAAGTAGTATCTAACATAATAGACAGAAGTAACAATGAGGATATATTGACGTATGTAGAAGAAAGTAACGACTCCGACATGTACCTATTTATGTCAAATAGTTTGTCATTATTTTGGGATGCAGTAGAAAAATCTTATAAGTGATGAATTTTGAGTAAAGCCGTTATTTATTTGAACCAGAAACTGACGAATCTGATGAATATATTGAGTCGAGTCCCGACCTACTCAAGAAAAGTGACTGCATTTGGTTGCATAACTGTTGAAAAATACGTGACGAGTGTTAACTTGTCAATAACACGAAAATTAATATCTTTGACTTTTTAAAAAAAAAAAAATCAATTATTTTATTAAGTCGGACTGGACAGACTCGAGAATTACAATAAGTTGCATAGCTATAACAAAAAATACGCGATTAATTTTAACTTGTCAGGCAAATACACGAAAAATTAATTTTATCATTTTAAAATAAATTAAATTTCAAGTCGGACAGGACAGACTGCCGGATGAATATAATGGAACTTACTGTGGTGTCATGTGCTGATTTTGAATTTCTATGAAAATGCTTTCAAAATCAGCACATGACAACTTTCCTTGTGCTGATTTTGAATGCATTATTTTAATAGAAATTCAAAATCAGCACATGACAGTGGCATCGGCTAAAAATCAATACATAAAAATTCAATCGCCTAGCTCTTCTGTGCAATGTTTATTGACAGTTAAAATTAAATGATCGTGATGTAGAAAACATTTAAGTAGTCTGGCGGCATTACATTTCCTCGGTAATTGGAAGATGTTCACACAATTAAAGTTTGTAACATAGTTCTTTTCAATTGTCCGCGGCCGATGACTTATTAATGCTGGAGTAATCAAAAAGAAAAAAAAACAAACAAGATATTCCATCTCAAATTATTTTACGCGAAATATATTATAATTGTTTAAAAAAAAACACGGATTTTAGAATGAGACCACATTTTTAAAAACGAGATAATAATAATAATAATAATAATAATAATAATAACAATAATATTTTTCAGGATTTGTATACATAGAATAAAGTATTTGAAAAAATCACAGCTAAATGAATGCCCAAGGAAAAGTAAAAACTAAAATCTAATAAAATCAAATGCTGTAAGTAAATCAATAAACATGTTTTAAATAGACTATTCTGGTCGTCAATTTTTAACTTTGCCTAAAATGTATTATTATTATTATTATTATTATTATTGTTATTATTATTGTTATTATTATTATTGACATGAAAACTAAGGAAAAATTTCTTTTTCTTACTTTTTAAAACTTAAAAAATGAAATATCCATTTTTCCGGAGTGAAATCTTTATACTGTATATGACAAATAACGTTCGCCAAATAAATTATTTAATTTACTCGAACGATCGATATATTATTGTATATTACAGGTCGTAAGATAACTTCATCAACCTGCAAATAAATTTTGCAAATTACAAGTTACATCCTGTTAATTACAGGTGTGGATCCTAAAATCTAAGGAATGTGTCTAATAAACAAAAGAATTAATAATAATCTTAATTATCGGTACATGTAAAAAGGATGTTAATTCCACTTCATTAATAGTTTTCCCGTAAAATAATCATAAAAAGTCAATTCAATTCAATTCTTTATTTTCTTTATTTAGCTGTATGCCGTTAGGCATATTGGCAAAAATATATCGTAACAATGTATTACATATGATACAAGATGGTGGAGGATACAATAGTCATTATATCATATATCGTTCTGTTACATTATATGTGCAATAATAAGCTGATTATGACAACAAAAAGCTAATGATACGAGAGGCCAAGTTATAGATACAATCCAAACAATAAAAGGTCAATAACTTGTTACACTAGAGAACTTCTCCTTTCTGTGGCATACAACAAGTACTTGCATAAATTATTCAGCCATTTGAGAATACCAGTCCTACAGAGTAAAATTAATTTATACACAGAAGGTTTTTCTATAATAAAAAGGTTTAATATACTTTAGCCTGAGATCAGTATAAACTGGGACATTTGCGGTGCATTTTCATTTCCGCAATTTGATATGATTTTTCCGCATAAAAAAAGATGTCATTTCCGCAAGAAAAAAAAAAGATTTTCCGCAATTTTTTTCTTTTCATTTCCGCAATTTACCTGTTGTTAATCCTTCGTTTTACGTTAAATTATGAGAATGATTGCACTTATTTTTTAGAATTGTTGTTCCTTCAGACTCCAATGTGATGCTTGCCTTACAAGATTTTACGGAGCTGCATCGGTAGACAGCATCACCTTTTTTCAATACATGGGACTCTCTATACGTATGGCCATCCAATATCAAACAAGATTTTCCCCTCTTAGTCTCTGAAAACTTAAGTTCCATGTTAACGTTAACGTATGTTAGGAACACTGACAGAATAAAGTGATAAAGTAATTAGTAGATGCTCACCTTATTCCTATGAAGAGAGTTAACCTAAAACTCATGTCGATTTCTAATACTTACCTATACCTGTAAAAATATTGATTGTGGAAATGAAAAAAAAAAATATGTGGAAATGAAAAAAAAATATACATGCGGAAATGAAAACATAACTTTGTGAAAAAATTGCGGACATGCAATGCGCCCAACATTTGAGGATGAAGTGGAATTCAGTCCTCTATTTCACCATAATCATTACAAAAAGGACAAAAGCGTGGATTACGCTCTACACCTGTGTACCTGCCAGATTCAACATTGCGTAAATATCTTCCTGTGTTTTTCCACCAGGGGTTTCTTTATATGATGCTGTAATGAAAACTCATAAACAATATGTCTATAAATTAAACATTTGGAAGAGGTATCTAAGACACCAAAAATATATTGTATAAACTGATCTTGTATACGAGTTTGTACTATATTCAAAAACTCTGTAACATTAATAACATTTTGGTTTAACCATACATGTCCAAAACCCAGTGAAAATAATTCCATACGTAAACCTGTAACCCAGTTTGACACACTTGGCTTTAAAGTGTCAAGATAACATAGTTCATCATAACATGTTCTTAATATACAGTTTTCAGTCTGCAATATTTTCAGAAAGTCAAACCACGAGTTCGGAGTTGACTTATTTTAGTAGTTGGTAAATAATATTCTGTGGAGGAATGTTACTGGTATGACGTCACAACACGAGAGCCTCGATATCGACCTTTTTGATTTGGATTTCTATAGATGTATTAGAAAATCACCGATATCTATCTTATTATGGAATGGAATTTTATGGAATTTTCGCTACAGCCATATTTAAGTACGAAAAAATATGTCAAAACTGAAAATCGTTACAGGTACCCTTTAAAGTGATTATTCGATAAAAATATTCAATAGATGATGACTCTGCTGAATAAATAACGCTCATTTTACACTCATGTTTTTAAAATTGTCTTCAATGTCTAATTTGTACGCGAGATGTCCTGTTTCGTTTGGTGGGTTATTATTCATTTTTTTCACCTTTAGTTTTTTTTTTTTTTTTCTTTGGCATGAAATTCAAATTTATATGCTCCGTTTCAAAGTAGTGAAATGAACCTACAATCGAAAATCTTTTAGGTAAGTGAGGTGGAGTAGGGTTATATTGTTTTGTGCTCGAACAAAGAGTACTTTATCGAAGTGTTCAGGTTGATAATGCAGACGGCTTGGACAAACTATCGACTTTTTGCAACCTTTATGATAAACTTTTTCACACAAGAGTGGAATGGAGTAATGGTATTTTACGCCCCAGTCAAGAACATTTCACTTATTTCGAGGCAGTCAGTTCTGGGATGGTGGAGGAAATCGGAGTGCCCGGAGAAAACTACCGACCTTCGGTAAGCGAACTGACAAACTTTCTTACACTAGGATCTGTCCCTAGTGGGATTCGAACTTAGGCGGTGAGAGGCACTGTGATCCGTAAGCGCACGCTTTAGACCACTCGGCCACCGAGGCCCCCCTCTCACACCAGAAACAGATCGATTGGGATTCAAGTCTAGGCGTTTAAAGGCACAATTTTACAATCATTTACTGAATTTAATTTACACTCAACTCAAATTAGGGAATATTTCAATGGTAATTTTTAACACATTACACAGTTAAAATTGAATATCTAATGTTACGTAATTGTATTTGTGGATCAAAACAAAACTTTTCAATAAAACTAAACAATTTTAAATTTTGATGAGAGAAAAATTGGTAATATTTGAGTTCAGTGTACAGTCAATTAAGTGAATGATTGCCACGGTAAAACTGGGACACGAACGTCTCGAAACATTTAGTTATTTAGACACTTCAATTGATTTTTTCGCTTGCCGAAGGCCGGTGGTTTTCTCCGGGCACTCCGGTTTCCTCCACCATCCCAGAACTGACCGCCTCGAAATAAGTGAAAGATTCAGTGACTGGGGCGTAAAACGCCATTTCTTCACTCCACTCCAGTTTAATTGATTTTGACATTGTAATGACAAAATAAAATATTAATTTTACATAAACAGAAACTTTGACGGTGAAATGTTAGTATCATTAAAAGTAATCAACTGTTCAATCTTGAACAGTAAATAATATTGCTACGTTGTTTAAAAAAATCCTTAAAAAAAATATAATGACATCTATTGATATTTAGAATGTATAAATAATAAAAAAGTTTTTTATATTGAATTGAAAGAATTTAACCCATATCTTGATAAATTCGTTGTTTGATCAAAGAAATAAAGAAAATATATGCAAATGATTAAACCACAAATCCTTGTGTGTGTGTGTGTGTGTGTGTGTGTGTGTGTGTGTGTGTGTGTTACAACTTCTCATTTATAATATTATGACATAAACAGCGATTTAATAACATTTTAAAACATGAACATTTAGCCCTAAAGCCTTTTGTTTATTCAAAGGTCGCATCAATCTTTGAGAACGTTAAACAAAGAAACACATATACATCGTAATTTAAATAAACAATTAAAAATAAGATAAGTTGTTGACACTTAGATAAAATGATTTGTTGGCAAGGAGCTGAAAAAGATATAACTAAGATAAAACAAAAGGCAGAACAATAAAACTTATTTAAACAGTAAATAAATAATTCTTATAAACCCCTTATAACGGTATAGTTTATATATATATATATACATTTTGGATACCTCTAGAATAAGAGGTAATGGTTTTGACATATGGAAACTTTAGACGGTTGCGATGCTTTGTGGAACTTGAATAGAAATTGATTTTTATACGTTTGTAGGTAATTTGATAGGGTTATATATGATGGATCGTCAAAAGACTATGTTACCTGCCGGGTTTTTTACACCTCGACAGAAGACTATGTTCTCTTTCGGATTACAAGCACCACGAAGAGTCAATAAACCAGGAATTTTAGGTAAGAGTAGATAAATTTTCCATTTTTACGATAAATCAAAACTGATCTATGAAATCACAAACCACGTATTTCATTCATAAAAACATTAGGCATAGTGCTTAGCACTTAACACAAACTTTATTTATTTATAATTTTTATATAAAACCTTTCCTATAATAAATAACAGACAAAAGAGAAACGCTTCAAATAGATTCAAGATGCTAGGTATTGGGTGTATTGGGCGAATAATGTCTTAAAAGACTTCATACATCTTTAATGATGTCTATGAATATTTGACCTAAAATTCTGTAACCCTTGTGATTTAAACCTAAGTTTTACACAAAAATACTTATTTTCTGATGAAATAGGCATTCTTTGAAATACTAACCAAATATAAAAATCGTAATTTTGAATTTCAAAGGGAACTTTTTTTCAAAACATTCATAACACATAAACCTAGTTTCCATTTTGCGTGTATATCTGATATTTGAGAAGAATACAATTCTATAAAATGTATGTTAGACGATGGATTATTTTCCGTCGTTAAAACCTTTGCATTATAAATTCGCGTGGCTTTCGTTACACAGTGGTATCTTTGTATGGTGAGAAGATAAACTTCTTCATTTTGGACGGGGGCCTCGGTGGCCGAGTGGTATAAATCGCGCGCTTATTGGTCGCAGGGCTTTTCACCGCCTGGGATCAAATCCGACTCGGGACAGTTCCTTATGAGAGAACGTTTGTAAGTTCGCTTGCCGAAGGTATTGCTTTTCTCTCGGTACCCCGTTTTCTTCAACCATCCCTAAACTGACCACCTCGAAATAAATGAAAGAATCTCGATTGGGGCGTAAAACACCATTACTCCACTCCACTCATTTTGGACGCACTTCCTTACTCGGCGTGTGTTCTAATCTCGGATGCAAGCTATTTAGATTTTTTTCATTCATTCTTTCTTTCTTTCTTTTTTCTCTTTTTTTCTCTCTGTTTTAATTTTTATTTGTTAATTTTTTAATAACTATTTATTTATTTATCTATTTATTTATTTATTTATTTATTTATTATTTTTTGACGACATCACATATTAAGATAGTTCTAAACGTTGGTTTTCTGTTTCAAAAATAAATTGTTTTCTGAATTACCTTTCATGATCCATTGGAGCCGAGCCGTCATCATCTAGACACGGTCTTAGTAGTAGGTACTTTTGTGTTATCAAAATGTTAGAAAACAAGCCTTCTCCGAGTCTTCGTCTTTTGTTACTACTCATTAAAGCCGAAAATATAATGTACTTATACGGTTGATTGGTTGCTTCGTTGTTTGAACGTTATTTAATGTCACAGTTGTAGGAAAAGAAAAATATTTCTTACTAGTGCAGGGCTGAGTTTTTTTTTTTTTTTTTGTTTTTTTGTTTTTTTTTTTTTTTTTTGTATTTTTTTTTGTATTTTTTTTTTTTTTTTGTTTTTTGTTTTTTGTTTTTTTTTGTTTTTTGTTTTTTTTTTTGTTTGTTTGGTTGTTGTTGTTGTTGTTGTTGTTGTTGATGAAGACTTTTGCAATATGCATAAAAACTTGAAAGATTTTTTGTCACTTTTCAAATTATGATACAACCCCCCCTCTCAATCATGTATAAGTTGAACTTTTAAGACCACTGTACCATATTACAAGAGTTACTTATCCAACTGTCTATACATGCACTGCAAATTTTTAAGATTTGAATACTAGTTTTAAATATTTATAGACCGTCGTTTTCCAGAAAAGAGACGGAATCGTCAATAGTCTATTACTTGCAGGTTCCTATAAAAACACGCCCATTGGAAACGATTTGTTTTGTATAAATGCAATGCTAATCCAAAATGCTAATCAGTGACTCTAAGTTTAATCTTGTTTAGAAGTATTCCGGTTCCGTTGTTGTTGGTGCTGTTGTTGTTGTTGTTTGTTGTTGCTGTTGTTTTTGTTGTTGCTGCTGTTGTTGCTGTTGTTGTTGTTGTTGTTAATAGTGGTGTTTTTGATTTGTGATCTTGATTGCACTTAGCTTCGTGTTATAGCTACAAACGACAGACTCCTATTTATTTTCAGTAGCAAAGTCAATCATTTTTGCAGTGTCCCATTTATATGGTTCTAAGAAAATTATTATTTCATGAAGTAAATTCATCGTTTGAATTTATATAAAGTAATTTATATAAAGTACTTTTCGTTGACATGTAATTTTGTAGGTAGGGGTGACTGCGAAATCATCAAAATTTAGGCGTTTTGAATATCAATTATCACACACACACACACACACACACACACACACACACACACACACACACATATATATATTCTCCTATTTACTATTTCAGCGCAGTTGTGTGTACGCTGTGGAGGATATAGTTCCAGTAACCATGATTTGTGTATCAGATGTCAGGAACGTGTGAAGAAGTCGTGCCCTTTAAATGTAAATATCGATATATCAAGATTCTGAAAAATTGTTTGATAAACTATGGCCATGTATCCATATTTTTTGTATTCCATTCAATTGTCTGGACCGCCTCAGTGGCTTAGTGGTAGAGCGTCCGCCTCGTGAGCGAGAGGTCGTGGTGTTCGAATCCCAACCAAGTCATATATAAGACTTAAAATAGAGAATTTTGTTTAAATTCACAACGCCAGACGAAATCCCTAAGATTTCAAAAAATATTTCAGAGATGAACTTTGAGGAAGTAACAAGTCTGTTTACAACTTTCCAAGACAATAGTTTTTTATTTTTATTTTCATTTTTATTATTATTATTATTATTATAATTTTTTTTTTTTTTTTTTTTTTTTTTTTTTTTTTTTTTTGTATTTATTTTTGTTTTATTTTATTTTTGTTGTTGTTGTTGTCGTTGTTCTTGTTGTAACCTTTCATTCTTTAGAAATTACATACCTTCACACAAATGTGCGAGTAATCTAGTCCAGAAAAGTAACATTTTATAACAATACATATATTTTCAAGTAGATATTCAATTACCTATGTAGTATTGACAAGTAGCCAAGAATACGAACTGGCTAGCGGCGAATATTTTGTGAGGATTCACAAAAATCAGATGAAATTCCTGGGATTCGAAAAAAATATTTTAGATATGGATTTTATGCAAGTAATGAGTCTGTTTACAATTTTCTAAGACATTTTTGTAAACACGATGATTTATGCGTTTAATTATTGTTTCCAATAAACGTTACGTTTTTTTTGAATACATATTAGCCTACTTCATGACTTCAGTAATATAATGAACAGCCATTAAATATCAGATACCAACTACTTGACATTTACGTTAGAAATTGAATACTAATACTGGAAAACATAAATTTATTATTTCATTACTGGCAATGATTTTTTTTGTACTTTTTCTGTCACTGGAGCGCGTTTTTACATGGCACGTGTATCTCATCTTAACCAAAAATTCTTACATAAAAAATTAGAAAAGCACTTTAAAATTTAAAGTTAAATTTAAATTTGTCGATCCTGGCATCGCCATAAGGCGAGACTTAGGTGTAACTTTTCCGGTGTCGGCAGCGGAGGCGTAGGCGACGGCGGCGTGTCAAAATGTGAAAGTTTATGTTAAAGTTAAAAACTAACCAAGCAAGACATTTAATTCCGTGGAATTCTTGTTAGTATTTAAATGCATTTTGACGATTTATTTCAATGAAAAATTCTAACCCTATGCAATTTTGACGAAGCAATCATAAAACGGAGAAAAAAAATAACGTAACGGACTGGTTAAGTGGTCAACAAGCGCATGTCTACAACATTATTAACAAATGAGACAAGCATTACCGCAACTGCCTCGGTAAAAATATAATGAAGAAATTTTTCTCATAGAAGTGATATGAAAAATCCAGATTAAACGATAGACCTATTTTTGTCTGATACCCGCCCACATACAATTTAAATTTTTAAGCTATCCTCTAGCCTGGATTACGAGGTTTAGTGATGTGGTTAAACAATCCTGGATTACGAGGTTTAGTGGTGTGGTTAAACTAGTTTCCAAAACACAAAACCATCCTACTTATTTTACAACAGCTGGTCTAGTTTTGAGCTTTCCTATTATACTGTATCATAATACCTTCTTCACATGTGAAAGATGTAAAACATTGAGACTTCGTCGGTACTGTATGTCATTTTATATATATAGATTGATAAGGGCCTAGTTACGGTACTGACAAGAATCGTTACATTTGAATAAAAAACATGTAAATATATTCATTTAGAAACAGAATATTACAAACATTATAATGCTGAACAAATAAAAAATACAGAGATCTGATTATATACACGTGCATAAAACTCTAAGTATGTGATGAAACTTCCCTGAACAATAAACATGGCTGGTAAGACAAGTGATTGGGTACCCCTATCTACAAAATCTTCGTGAGCCACCATCTGTATTTTATGCTTTGAAAATTATATATAATATTTTTGTTCAAAAATTGGTTTTAATATAGCTGCTTTTATCAAATAAAAAACTGAGAAAACTGAAAAAAAGTTTAATCTGTATTATTATATATTTTCAAAAATAAATATATATAAAAATGTGAAATTTTACTAATCACTTGCTTTAGCTAACCTAACTTCGACAAAATGAGAGCCTAGGTGTGAAATTCTGAACGGCAGCGTGAATTTTATTTTCGAACGATTTTTGTAATTCGTTCGAATGGTTTATTATTTTGGTAATTCGTCCTGACGATTTATTAACTCGATTGAACGATTTTATTTATTCGGTAGAATGATTTTGGTAATTCGCCGTAACAATTAAGTACTTTGCTCTATCGATTTGTCAACTCGTTCGAACGATTTCATTTATTCGATACTCGGAACGATTTTGGTAATTCGCCCTGACAATTTAGTACATGTACTTTGCTCTATCGATTTGTCAAATCGTTCGAACGATTTTATTTATTCGGAAGAACGATTCTGGTAATTCGTTCTAACAATTTAGTACTTTGATCTATCGATTTGTCAACTCGTTCGAACGATTTCATTTATTCGATATCTAGAACGATTAAATATTCTGCAATAATGATTGAATAATTCATTTGAACAAATGTTTTTTTTTTATTGGGCCTTTCCGTTCATGTAAAAAATGGTCCAAAAATCTAAATTGGGTCATAACTTACAAAACTTAAATATTGTTGAAATACGAACAAAAGATACATGTTAACACTGTGTACTCCGATATCGTAATGATAAAGGCTACATTTAAAATCGGGGTTCCGAAACAAACAATATTAAAGATGTCCACCGACCTGAAACATAGGCAAACAAATAATGGCTTATTTAAATACGTATTAACAGCCAATTATTTATTTTAATGAACAGCGTTTATAATTATATTATAAGTAATGAATTTTAGGATTTGGCGACATTTTTATTTTACAAATTACCACATTTATAGAAATGACATTTATATGTGATAAATTTTGAATATTTAAAAAAAAAATAGAAAAAATACACTTGCATTATCATTTCTTCACGAATAACAGATTTGAAAGTAATTTCTGTACGTTGCTGAATGATTGACACTGAACTTCTTGGTTTTTCAACCACATATGTCGGAAATTTTATACAATTTGTAAAAAGGTCAATTTTATCGTCGAAAAATATTTCACTTATATCTAGACGTCACCAGCTATAGGTGAAGAGGCAGAAATTTTGCAGTACGCTTGGGGCAATGTGCAGGAAAGGTTCTTTAGTGTGAACGCCTGCCGTGACATCAGCTTTTAAGGTCCCTCTGAAGGACCTCGTGACTTTATATAATTTCTTAATGCCGAGTGCTTGTCGAAAGAACAGTTATCCTAAAACATTACATACATATATACAAAATCAAATTATGGAGTTTATCATATACAATGTAGTTTTTTTTATAAAAATAGCAAAGAAATTCCGCGGTATTAGGTGATACTAATCCAGCTGAATATCTAAAAGTTAGACCAGAATGACCCAGGGTCAAATTGGTAAGCTGATGCCACCACATAAGATATGACCCTCAAAATTATATATTTATTTATTTATTTATTTTGGCATAAACAATATAAAAAAACTTTTTTTTATCTGAAAGTACATATATATGTACATATTTTAGCAGAAGTGTCTTGTGCTACTTTTAAAGTTCTTATGAAAAAAATTCAATTCAAAAGCAACAGGTGACAATTAAAAGTTTTGAAGTTTTATGAAATCAGAAGTAACACATGAACGATATAGCCGTATTTTATCCTTTTTTATTTTTAGAGGGTGTTGGGCGACGATGCATCAAGGAATAAAAATACTAAAATAAGGCGACGACAGACATTCGCTCACAGACATATAGGTTAGTGTATCCCGTAAGGGTTTCTGTCATATGCAAAATTTTATTTATTTTTTTATTTTAATTTATTATTATTATTTTTTTTTTTTTTTTTTTTTTTGGTAAAAATTCTAAATTCTGCACATGGCAGCTCCTTTTGTAATTCAAACTAAATTGTTATTATTATTATTATTATTATTATTATTATTATTATTATTATTATTATTATTATTTAAACAAAATAAAAATTAATAATAATAATATTATTATTATTATTATTTCTATTATTAATTTTTATTTTATTTTATTTATTTATTTATTTATTTATTTATTTATTTATTTTATTTTTTTTTTTTTTTTTGAAAACTATATATCAGACTATGTTTGAAAATCAAAGTAGAGTTTTATTAAAGCTTTCAAATAGAACTTGTTATTTTTTTTATAAAAAGCTAATACAGTAGAACTTCGATAACTCGGAGTGCTCGGGACTGGGATGGGGACTTCGAGTTATCGGGGTGTTCGAGTCATCGAAGTTGAAGGATGATGTCCAAGAATGGTGTCACCTTAATATATGTTTCCGCTACAGAAATCTTGATGTTTTAAACAGTTACCTTTACTCAAATGTAAAAAAAGTAAAGGATAATTTTTAAAGAAAATATAATAAATCATTTTAAAGAATTGATATTGACGGTAAAAGCGTGCGAAACGTGTTATTTTATTTTAAGATCATGATATATACGAACAACGAAATCGGAAATCAGATATATGTACGTATTGATCAAAATGCTTAATTTTTACATTCGTTAGACAATACGAACAGAAAATAAATGCAATTATAAAGCAGTGCAATAAGTCATTTAAGATTTTAATGGAGTCGTGAGTACAACTGAGTTAGTCGTTTTAATTAAGCTTGGAGAACTTAAGTCAAAAGTAATCGACCGCGGCATATTAATTGGTTTCTTTTATTAGAGTAGGGGATTAGCGTTCATGTTCGGCTTAATTGTCCGTGACGATACTGAATATTAATCCGTTAATTGATACTAATTTATATGATAGATAACAAGAACTACTCGGTTCATTTCTCTACTATAATGGTAGCCTAATTACCGATATGTGAATCCTCCATTGATCATACATTGTTACAAAAAATTCGAATTTTTGAAGTTTATTGTAATAGATTTTTAAACTACAGACCAAAGTTTTACTTCGAGTTACCGGGGGTATTCGAATTATAGAAGTTTGAGTTATCGAAGTTTTCCTAATATAGTTTATATAGAAAACCGGTTGGGACAAAATAAAGACTTCGAGTTATCCGTGGTATTCGAGATATCGAAGTTTGAGTTATCGAAGTTCTACTTTAGAAATATTCATTCGTTTTTAAATATTTTTTTCTAGTGTTTTCAGAAAATTCAGATGAAACCGTGAAAAATGTAATATTATATCCCACGTTGTTTATTCGAGCCTTGTATCGACTAACTTACTCAGGTAGATCCAAAGATTGTCAGTTCCTTTGCCGAAGGTTCCGTGTATTCCAGTTTTCTCCATCCCTGGCCGCCTTGACATATGTGGGGGGTAAACACTATTCTCCTCTCATTTGTTCACCTTCACACATACAACTTGGTAATGTTTTTGTATTACTACAGCCACACAAAATAAATAAAATTCTTTTTGAGTTGTAATTTTTTAGAAAATAAAAAGGTTACGAATATTTGCCATGATTTTTTGCCTATTTTCAAATTGTAGCGTGACCATACAAAGAATCGAGCCTTTGGACTCTAAATATACGACTCAAATCCGTATTGTTTTCATTTATAGTGTGCAATCTTTTCCATAGTTTTTCCTAACTCATAGTAAGCTACGCCCATGGTATTTATTTATAATATTCTGTTATCGCTGATTTTGTTTATTTTCGGCAGGTAACTACTGTACGGAGTGTAGAACTTCAGAGAAACAGTTCAACTCTGATCTATGTTTGATTTGTGATGCCAAAAAACGCGAGAAAGAACGAGATAGCGGTGAGACCAACAGCACGGTAAGACTATAGTGTTTCGTGACTATAGTGTTTAGCAATAATATCGGCGCTTAGTACCCCCCCCCCCCCACACACACACACACACATCGCATGCCACTAGTTCTGCAGATAATTACTACAAGCGACTCTTTTCGTCCGCGTTTTCCTTTCGTGAATTTGTTGTAGGCCTTTACTTGTTGAGTTGAGTTGAGTAATGGTGTTTAACGTCCCAGTCAAGAATATTTCGCTAATATCGAGACGTCGCCAGCTATAGGCGAAAGTGCAGAAATTTTGCCTGTGCGTTGCGCTGATGGCATTATACAGCAGGGTTCTTTTTCGTGCCACGCCGTGACACGGGACGTCGTTTATTTTAAGTTCCCATCCGAAAGAACCGTGACTATCATTTCGTAATGCCGAGTGCTTGGCGAAAGAACAGTCACTACCAACTTTCTTGGGTCAGACCCGGCCGGGGTTCGAACCCATGACCTCCCACTTACGGAGCGAGGACTCTACCAACTGAGCTACCGCAGTGGTCTTTTACTTGTTGGATCGGTACCAGTATAATTGAGTGGTCTGCAATGTTTGTCTGCGGTATTGTGGGTGTGAGTGTACTAGTACTATGAAGGTCACCATGAGTGGCAGACTAGTACAATGCAGATCAGAAACACTTGCACACTTACTCACCCACTACGTGAATATGTGTTAATTTGTGAGATTAATCCTCGAGAATAATAAAAATTAAAATTCTCGTCACTTAAAAATTGCTAAAGTGACGTACATGTAAAACAACATTTAACCCACCAACCACCATGTTCCTAAAATTATAATTTTCAAGATGTTTCTTATTATTTCTTATCTTTTCAAAGGTGAATTATTTTTTCCGGGAAAACGTATACTATAGAAAAAACCTTTCCGTGAGATACTATAGGGTTTTTGAGCTAATATTGTGAAATATTGTCCCAATTTGAGGCGACATTTGCACGAGATGTCTTGTCAACGAGGGACAATATTTCACAATATCAGTTTAAAACCCCTTTTATTATATAGCAAAATATATTCCATTTGGATATATTTTATCCAACAATACCATTTTGGTCTCAAAATACACTAATATTACACTGGTTTCAATATCATTTTTGGACAAAAATTTTCTCTTAGCCATGACTCAGACGAAAGTGTCACGTGACAAAGTCTGCAATATGAAAAATGAATTCGGGAGACCTCGGACCGTGCTATATCGATATTTATTAAAATTCTTGCCTTGACATATTTATAATTATTAAAATTCTTGCAATGAAATATTTAGAATTAATACAATCTATCACGTGTTTATTATCACGAAGTTTCTCTATCTTTTACCGAATTACACAAACAATTCAAAGCATACGTGACCCGATACTTGAAACATTTTTTTTCATATCTTTATTGATATTTTATTTATTGTCGACATGTGAACTTTTAAAATCACAAATATATTCTATTTTTTATCTTTTATATAACATCAACAAGTCACATGCAATACTAAATTGTCGTAATTTTATAAAAATCGATGACGAGCATTGTTGCGAAAACAAAAAAATAAAAAAATGCAGATTTATAAAAGCATTTTCTTTTCATAGAAAATAATGACAATTTTGAAATACGACAATGGAAATGAGACACTATTTTATGAGCATTATATAATTATAGTTGTACAAAGGTTTATGAATTCGAAAATGTCATAATAGCTAAAAGCAAAGCATAAAATTGATGTACATTAAAATCCGCCTCTTTATAAAACTAATCTTAAAGATCCTTTCTCGTCATTTCTTTAAAAAAGATTATCTATGAATATTTCTTAGCTGCCTACAATTTTGGGATTTTAAAAAACAAATTACCTCAATCTTTTTTAATATTTAGATAAATATTTTTATTAAACACAAAACATTTTTAACATAAACAGAAACTATGGTGGCACAGAGATGACACGAAAAATGTTCTTAACCGCGTGCTAACGTGTAAATTATTGCGTGCCCACGCGAAAGCTATTGCGTGCTCACGTGAAGACTATCACGTGCTCATTCAAAAACTTTTGCATGTGATAACCTTAGCGTGAGCTCGCAATATTATAATTCTTATTAGTTGTTGAGTACACATAAACTGCTCCTGAGCGCAAGATATCCCATCCCCTACTTCATTTGACCTTGTGACCTTTAGCTTTGACCTACATACCTTACTTTGGTACGAAACACATCTTTTTGTGATATGTATTTGTTTCAAATTAATTAAAATTCACTGAGTTGGTTGAGTGAGGTAATGGTGTCAAGATTCTTTAACTTATATTGAGGAGGTCGAGTAAACGGAGTGCCCAGAAAAAACATCAACCTTTGGCGAGCGAACTGACAAACTTTCCACACTTGAATCTACCCGAAAGAGATTCGAACCTTGGTGAGGAGAGGCAGTGTGATCCGTAAGCTCGCTTTAGACCACTAAGCACGAAGGCTTGAAACATCCAATGATACAATAGTAAAGGAGCGAACAAGATTTAACGCAAAAAACACAGAGACAGGCAGACAGACAGAGAGACGAAAAGACAGACAAGACGATGCATGACAAGACAGACGGACAGAGACAGAAAAACATAAGGCAGTCTAGACAAGACAGACAGACACAGACAGACGGACAGAGAGACAGACAGACAGAAAAGCCATGACAAGACAGACACACATACAGTCGGACAGAAAGACAGACAGACAGACAAGACAGACGGACAGAGACAGAAAAACATTAGGCAGTCTAGACAAGACAGACAGACAGACAAAAAAGACATGACAAGACAGAAAGACACAGACAGACACAGACAGACAGACAGACAGACAAGACAATACATGACAAGACAGACGGACAGAGAGACTGAAAAACAGAAGGCAATCAAGACAAGACAGACAGATAGACAAAGAAACAGATAGACAGACGGACAGAGACAGAAAAACATAAGGCAGTCTAGACAAGACAGACAGACACAGACAGACGGCCAGAGACAGAAAAACATAAGGCAGTCTAGACAAGATAGACAGACACGGACAGACGGCCAGAGACAGAAAAACATAAGGCAGTCTAGACAAGACAGACAGACAGACGTCAGACAGAGAGACAGACAAAAAAGACATGACAAGACAGACAGACACAGACAGACAGACAGACAAACAAGACAATTCATGACAAGACAGACGGACAGAGTGACTGAAAAACAGAAGGCAGTCAAGACAAGACAGACAGATAGACAAAGAAACAGACAGACAGACGGACAGAGACAGAAAAACATAAGGCAGTCTAGACAAGACAGACAGACACAGACAGACGACCAGAGACAGAAAAACATAAGGCAGTCTAGACAAGACAGACAGACAGACAAAAAAGACATGACAAGACAGACAGACAGACAATACATGACAAGACAGACGGACAGAGCGACTGCAAAACAGAAGGCAGTCAAGACCAGACAGACAGATAGACAAAGAAACAGACAGACAGACGGACAGAGAGACTGAAAAACAGAAGGCAGTCAAGACAAGACAGACAGATAGACAAAGAAACAGACAGACAGACGGACAGAGACAGAAAAACATAAGGCAGTCTAGACAAGACAGACAGACACAGACAGACGGCCAGACAGACAGAAAAGCCATGACAAGACAGACACATATACAGACGGACAGAGAGACAGACAAACAGACAAGACATGACAAGGCAGACACACATACAGACGGACAGAGAGACAGACAGACAGACAAGACAATACATGACACGACAGACGGACAGAGAGACAGCAGGCAGTCAAAACAAGACAGAAAGACACAGGCAGACGGAGAGACAAACATACAGACAGACAGACGAACGGACAGACATTGTGATTCTTATACTAAGCTAGCAGGGATTTTATCAATATATATTTAAATATGATACTTTCATCGAATGAATCCACAAATAGTACCAAATCTCTTTTTTAGTAAAAAAAAAAAAATAATAAAGCATACGTGCCAATATTGACCGATTTATCTGTTTATTCAAAAGAATGTTCAAAATATTGTAATTAAAAACAGAAATAAGTTTGTATGTTCTATTTTTGAATCTAAGTGCCAAATACATTATCAGAAAAGTCTATATCAATATCGCCTTTAGACAAGGATAATTTCGCTGCGAGACAAATGTGAACTAAAAATCAAAATAAACCAATCAAAATTGTTTTTAATGAATAATATTGTCATCGAGGACAATAAAATTCGAAGTAATTGTCGTCTAATATATACATTAAACATCGTTAAAAACCCAGAAGCTTCAAAATTTGATCCATTATTAAAAAAAAATTACATGTAATAAATCGAATTTCTTAAATATTAATTATCTTTAATCGTTGAACTCGTTGGTCTTTAATCAAGACTGTAAAAAATGTGGGCCAGGTTTAAGTTTCAGATGGTTAACTGGCTGGAAATAAATGAAATGAATAATCCAATAGAAACATTGCTCGGTTTTTTCGTCTTATTTTTGTGAGATACGACGGAAAAGGCCTAGCGATGTTCCTATTGCTGAATATTGTTGTTAAATTGTTTAACTTTGAAACAATTCTCATCCGTTTTAACCCAGCATAAATTAAAAACTGTCTTTTTTTTTCCTGTTCAACTTTAATTCTGCACAGGGAGATTTCAATCACAAAATTATCCCTAAAATTCCAAAGTAGAGATAAAGAAAATCATCAAAACTTTAATTTTTTTAATAAAGTCAAAAGAATATAAACATTTAAATGTACATTTTATCTTGAACATTTTTTTTACATAACATTTACATGTAAATATAGTTAGCGAGGTATTTTGGTTTTTGGTTGCTAGCTTGCTGTCGTCAGCAAATTTTAAGCCAAAAAAGGTGCTTTATAATTATACAGTTGTATAATGTTGTTAGTATGGAGGACCATCAGAACCTTCTTTGACTAAAACGCCAATGCCTTCCCTTTTTTCAATGCCTACATGTAAATGAAATCTCATTCGGGAAAAGACCTCGATTGCCGAGTGGTCCAAAGCTCGCGCTTACGGATCACAGAGCTTCTTACCGTCTAGGGGCCTCGGTGGTCGAGTGGTCTAAAGCGCGCGCTTACGGATCACAGTGCCTCTCACCGCCTGGGTTCGCATCCCACTCGGAACAAATCCTAGTGTGACAAAGCTTGTCAGTTTGCTTGCCGAAGGTCGGTGGTTTTCTCCGGGCACTCCGGTTTCCTCCACCATCCCAGAACTGACCGCCTCGAAATAAGTGAAAGATTCTTTACTGGGGCGTAAAACACTATTACTTCATTCCACTCCACTCTCACCGTCTAGGTTCGACTCCAATTTGGACATGCAAAATCATAGTGTGATTAGGTTTGTTAGCTTGTCGATGGGCAGCGTCTGATAGTGTAAACACTGCTGAATATTTCACAATGGTATAGATTGAATCGGTGATCCGTCGGGTCACCACCATCTAACGGGCGCATTTGAGAATAAATTAAAATCCACAACGGCGGAAAAATTAATAATAAATAAATAGATAAATAAATAAAAAAGACAAAAATAAATAAATAAATAAAAATTTCGTTTTAGATGCCAAAAAATCCATCTTGTTCACAAACTTGTCACCAAGCTATAAAATTATTGTCAGTGATTTCTGATTGGTTCTTCATTAAATTCTAAATCGATTTACTAGAGCATGCTTATAGAAGAGGAACTGACTCAATAATTCGCATCTTTTCCTTGTGAAACAAGAACTGTAAATCTGACGAGTGCCATAGTTCTCGAACTTAAAAACGTTGTTTACAAGGGCACTATGACGGGCACTATGACGCTACACTCATATGTGACTGACTTTGGCATATATTATCGCCGGCGTCGGGACACTATAGGTACAGTTAGTTTAGGTACATAATGTTGTCATCGATTTTATTTTATTTTTATTATTTTTTTTATTTAAACCCTTATTATTGCAAAACAAAATTGTTTAAAATTGTTTGTTCAATTTTAGGTCAAATCTTGATTGTCATATAAGTTAAATGTTGATCTTTTTTTTTTAGCCTTTTGGTAATGGTGAACTTATAAGAACTATGGATAATATATCTCCAGAACTCGGCGGAGAAATGTGGAAAAACGGTAGGTCATGACTAAATAACTTTACCAATACTAGCCATACGTAAGTATTGTCTGAAACCAAAAGTCATAGTATATAATAATATTAGCCGACTCCTATTCATATTAATTTTACATGGAATGTTGTATTTCTATTCCGTTACTATGGTAACAGATATGTGCATGATTGATGGGGCTCTTGTTCAAATAACCAAGGATTGTTTGGGCAATAACATTCAATAAAAACATTTGTGGACAGTAGTTTGTCCGGTATCTGTCAAACACCAATGGTCATTTATAAATGCATTATTTTTGACTTCAATAGGGCACGGGCGGATCCAGACTTATATAAAGGGAGGGGGATGTATGAGAATATTTATCATGGGATATTGCGATCGTCAAAGGCTCAAGCCCCCCTGCGCAGAGGGGTCTTGGGGCCGCAAAAGGCTGTAAACCCATCTAGGGGGATTAAAAAACCGAATTTATAATATTTCTGGGCCATTCGGCCACATTGTTCTCTCTGTTTTGAATTTTTCAAGGATTGCAACTCCTCCCCTGAATCCGCCAATGGAAAATGATGACCTGGCTCCGATCAAAAGCTTTCGTTTTATCATTAGTAAACATACAATTTTGTGTTTTGCATTTCACGTGTTTACATGTGTCTGATGTTCTCTCTTATTGCCAATGATTTGTTAGGTTCTCAAAGAAGGAGTTTTCTAAATCGCGCGCTTCTTCCTTTCACGGTCTTTGTTCAATTCCAACTCGAGGAAATGTTTCTCAGCTCGATTGCCGAAGGTAGGTGGTTTTCATCAGATACTGTGGTCTCTTCTATTCCATTGCATTACGTAACACATCGATATAAGTGAAAGCTATATATACCAAATTGCTCTACTGCAAATGATTCTTATTCTGATTTCGTTTCTATTTAAAATTCAAAGACTGGCGATGTATGGTGTGTTTTCGAAGAGTCAGACAAGAAAACCAGATTATGTGTCATAGTTGTGAATCAAAGCAATTCCAGATAGCCAAACAAGTGGTAAGTATTAAATGTTGTTTTAAGTCAACATGGTTAAATCAAAAACAGAAGGAGGCCAGAAACTTTTTTCTCTGTTTAAAAATGTTCATAAGGTTGGTTGTAATGTTTAATGCTGCAACAGCAATTTTTCAACTGTGTGGGGTCGGAGCATTTTATTAATCTGTGAGATTTATCTAAGAACCAGTTCATGTATGCATGACATGTGCTAGTGTTGCTTATGATCTGGCCCCAGTTTCACAATCATTCCTTAATTTTTTTATTTATTTGCATTGATTTGTTTCAATTGAGGCCTTTATTATAGCAACTTGTAAACACAATAATACAGATATTGTATAGATATAAAAAAAGTATTTCTATTCCTACACACTTCTTTCTTTATGTGATACAGTTGAACTTGCCTTAAGGCCACCCTCTATAAGGGCCACCTGCTTATAAATGCCAATAAATTCTATCCCAGTTGCTCTTTATCTGTATTATTTGAACTTGTACATAAAGGCCACTTTAATTGATTCCCATGGATGGCCTTTATAGTCAATTTTGTTTCTTCTTTTATAGATAAAAAAGTTTTTAGTCAATTCATAAATATTGATTATGATTCCAGGACACTCCAGTTGGAGAATTTTACAGGACATTGGAGCAGATGATTAAAGAGGCAGCTACAGTGAAGGAGGAATTTATTGCCTTGGCCCCAAATCCCGGAGATCTACAATGGGTATGTTTGTCATATCAACTGTTTGTCCAAAGTCAGGAAATTTTATAATCAAGCATCTGGTCACATGATTTTTAAATTGTCTTGTTTTTTATTATTATTTTTTTTTTAATATTTACAAATCATATTATTTTCCCTTAAATGAAACACCTTATATAAACAATCACCAAAATTCATGGAGATACTCACGCGACATGGCAGATTTTGGTGTCACAAACCTGACGCAATATGTGCGATGTCACAAACAAAACGTAGTATGTGCGATGTCACAAACATAATATAGTATGTGCAACATCACAAACATAACATCATATGTCAACATCACAAACATAACATAGTATGTGCAACGTCACAAACATTACAAAGTATGTGTGTATGAATACAGTGTAAATTCGCAGAAAGGCTTTTCATTATCTTCAATTCAGCCCTTAATATTTCCCTTAACATTTGTTTATTGTTGCCTGCTGTAAATTGTATAGACTTTCGCCAAATGCTTGTTAAAATTTCTTTTTAATATTGGTAATCTTGAATACAATTTAATATAATTTATTTTAAAAGGCTTAAGTTAGAAACATAGAACTGTACAAAAACTTTCACTATTGATATGAATTTTTCCATTTTTGGTTTTTTTCAGGAAATTTCTTTTCAAGCAAGAAAAGAATCTCTTTTACAGATTCGTCAACAGATAGAGAAGTTGAGACCAAGGCACCTGGATGAGAAGATTAAACAAGATGAAGCTAAAGATTATGTAGACTTACTGATAAAACAATGTCAAACTCATGTATGTACATTTCCCATTTTTGAAATCATCCATCCCTTAAAAAGGGCCTTGAATACAGTTAATAGAATCAAACAAACAACCCACCCTGACCCTACCCATTTTGTGCAAGATTTTTACTCAAAGTCGTATATATTTTTTGTCCAGAATTTTAAAAATGTGTAACAATCTGAATATTTGTGTTACCTATAAATGATGTTTCAATCAAAACCATATTGTGACATATAGCAAGTTCAGCTTGTCTTCACCTGTGAATAAAACAGATAAATCTCAAATTGGACAAATTAGAGATTTTCTGTCAAAAACTTGTAAATTAATGAAAAATTTTTTTTCTGGCCTTCATTAGGAGAGATTTAGATTTTAATTTTCCAGTGGTAATGATGTCTCGATCGATAATTATTGTTTTAGTGAGTTAAAAACAAGTTGAACCTTATTGTAAATAAAAGAGCTAGGTATGACATCTTTTATCTGCAGAATTCTTGTTATCCCTTTGTTGTTAAAACATGTGTTAGTAAAAATGGTATTTAAAAAGTGACTTACAACTAGTTTCACCTGGATCATTTTTGGTGTATATGCTATCATCTTTAATTCAGTTATCAGAATCTTTTAGAACAAGTAGATCAGAAGAAAATTACAGGAACAACCAGATAAAATACTAATTTATAACATTATATGAAAATTTGATAATTTATACATTGTTTCTTTTAAAATCTTTTGTTATTATTCAGTTTTATGGTAAATCAGATGGAGAGAGTAAAGTAACACTGGCAGTAGACACACCCAACCAAATACCGGACACGCCCAAAATAAATGTTGATACACCAATGAATCCTGAAAAGGAACGATTTGTGGCTAAAACTGCACAATAATAAGACAATACATGTATTTATAAACAATTAAAAACATGGTTTGGGATATTTAAATATGTGATTTGTAATAAAGACCGAGATCATTTAAATTTGCATTTCTAAAAAGTGTTAGCTGTTGTTCTAATATGATTGATTTTTTTTTTCTTTTCTTTTTTTTTTTTTTCTCAATATGAAAGTGAAGGACTTTTTTCCAAAACTATTGAAATCTTGTAGAAACTTCATCTGTCACTTTAATATGAGATTTCAAAGAAAGGCACATATTTATTAGGAAAAGAGTCAAAGCAATGGTGTTTAAGCCCTAGTTAAGATTTTTTTTAAACTTTTGTCAGAGCAGTTCTGGGATGGTGGAGGAAACTGAAATGCCCAAAACAAAATCATAAATCATCTACCTTCAGCAAGCAGAACTGACAAACTTTCTCACACTAGGATTTGCCTGAGTG
Organism: Tegillarca granosa; assembly: GCA_029721355.1. NCBI lineage: Eukaryota > Metazoa > Mollusca > Bivalvia > Arcoida > Arcidae > Tegillarca > Tegillarca granosa. Next base: position 44,459,479 of record CM056602.1, read on the forward strand.
GGGATTCAAATCTTGGCTGTGAGAGACAATGTGATCTGTATCAGCAAGCTTTAGATGACTTGGTCACACATATATTTATCCAGATTTAAGCATGAAAGCAAAAAGTAGATAATTACACAGTACAGAGGCAATTTTATTTATCTTTTTTATTTTATTTTATTATGATTATTATTTTTTTTTTTTGATGAAGTGTTGAAAGAGCAGATAGTGTTCAGGAGTTTATGCTGAATATTAAAATATTAAGCAATGTCTTTTTATTATTATTTATTTTTTTATTTATTATGATTCCCCACCCAAAGGTGGGGAATCATATTGTTTTCGTTCTGTTTCTTCTTCTTATTATTATTATGATTCCCCACCCAAAGGTGGGGAATCATATTGTTTTCATTCTGTTTCTTCTTCTTATTATTATTATTATTATTTTTATAATTTTTTTTCTTCCTTAAAATTGTCCGGTGCAGAACTCGGAAACGGTATGATGGGTTTCGATGAAATTTGGTACCAACAATCTGCTATCCTGGTAGATATGGATAAATGATCAATTTTTTTTCTATCTCGACGTCTCAGCGGTCGGTGCGTGTAAATTGCGTAATTTAATTCCAAACATCTTTCTGTCCAATATGTACAAAGAGAGATAACTCTTACAGAATCTTCTTCTTTCTTATTCAGTTTCTCAGATATATGAGCGCCCGATAAAAATGGGTAATCTGAATTAATGTATACAGTTAAGCACTAAACAAAAATGATTGAATGTTAATGAACTAAATGTTAATTAAGTGACTAACCTCTTTCTCACAAACATAATTTGTTCTTAATAAATTCTCAGTTACTATGTATTAATAGTTAAAAATATATCAAATTTTTATCAGCACTGCCAAACAAGTTAAACGCATCATTCAATCTCGTTCAAAATTTTAGGATAGGTTCCTGCACCATTAAAGTTTTACATTCATGGGTATTTATTGGGTGAGGGACGGAAGATGGGATCTTAAAAACAAAAATCACCAATTTTTCCTTAAACACTTTGCAGTGTGCTATAAAACCATATATAGGGCTTTGTCATAACTCATAAACTAATGAGATCCCCATCCCTAAAGTATATATTTTCTGGTTCCTAATGATAAAATGAAAAGAATGACACTAATCAAAGACACCTAAGGTCCTTTCCCACTGAAGGGTAGGGCTGGGTGGTGCTAAGTTAATTTTAAACTATTGAAATCCCCACCCCTAATTTATGTATTTTCTGGTTCCTTATGAAAAGTTGAATAGAGTGATATTAATAAAAGGCACCTAAGGTCATTTCCCACTGTGGGTGGTGCTATGTACATGTATAGCTTTTAAATAGTTAAAATCCTTTCCACTCATCTGTATATTTTCTTGTTCATTATGGACTTTTGAAAAGAGTGATAAAAACCTCCAGGAAATCCTTTTCAAGAGAGGGTAGGGGTGGGAAGCCAGAATTCTTAACACCCACCCTCAGTCAAGAAACACTATCTTATGGCATACTTGATTTCATTTCTTAAGGCAAGTTTACAGGATTAAATTCCTATTCAAAGAATTGTAAACAAATTCAATAGCATTATTACATGTTTTGATATGGATAATTGCTTTAATCTCTTTGTCAATTATCCATTAATATGTAGGTTATGGCTACTTCACAGTCATGACACACGTCAATCAAATTTGTTGGTTAAACACCTCACAGTTCGTGAAATAGATTTGCTATCAATCAAAGTTGAATACCTGTCCAATCAAAATACACCAGCTAATAGAATTGTCAATTTAATGGATAGGACCTTTGTCAGAAGACAGAACGCATGATTCTGATCTATTAAACTTGTATAATTTACATACATTTCAAATTATAAATAGATTTATACATGCAGATTCGGACTCCCGTGATCAATTGGTTTCTTTTAACAAAAAACATTGTTGCAACAATGGGTTATAAGAGAATGAAAATATATATTAAAATGAATACTGCTCGAATTATAATTGTACAATTCAATGTTAACTTTAAATTTACTTGTCTTCCGCCCTTTCTCTTAGTCAGCTTTCGATTACTAGTAATGGATACTATCAATCCATCTCGAGATCAGTCCATAAGCAGGTGTATATTTTAGACAATATATAGATTATGGATGGTGGGGAATCATACGTAACTGGTATCCCAGTTACAATCTCTAGTTATTATTATTATTATTATTTTTATAATTTTTTTTTTCCTTAAAATTGTCCGGTGCAGAACTCGGAAACGGTATGATGGTTTTTGATGAAATTTGGTACCAACAATCTGCTATCTTGGTAGATATGGATAAATGATCAAATTTTTTTATATCTCGACGGCTCAGCGGTCGGTGCGTGTAAATTGCGTAATTTAATTCCAAACATCTTTCTGTCCAATACGTACAAAGATAGATAACTCTTACAGAATCTTCTTCTTTCTTATTCAGTTTCTCAGATATATGAGCGCCCGATAAAAATGGGTAATCTGAATTAATGTATAAAGTTAAGCACTAAACAAAAATGATTGAATGTTAATGAACTAAATGTTAATTAAGTGACTAACCTCTTTCTCACATACATAATTTGTTCTTAATAAATTCTCAGTTACTATGTCTTAAATTGTTAAAAATATATCAAATTTTTATCAGCACTGCCAAACAAGTTAAACGCAACATTCAATCTCGTTCAAAATTTTAGGATAGGTTCCTGCACCATTAAAGTTTTACATCCATGGGTATTTATTGGGTGAGGGACAGGAAGATGGGGTCTTAAAAACAAAAATCACCAATTTTTCCTTAAACACTTTGCGGTGTGCTATAAAACCATCTATAGGGCTTTGTCATAACTCATAAACTAATGAGATCCCCATTCTTAAAGTATATATTTTCTGGTTCCTAATGATAAAATGAAAAGAATGACACTAATCAAAGACACCTAAGGTCCTTTCCCACTGAAGGGTAGGGCTGGGTGGTGCTAAGTTAATTTTAAACTATTGAAATCCCCACCCCTAATTTATGTATTTTCTGGTTCCTTATGAAAAGTTGAATAGAGTGATATTAATAAAGGGCACCTAAGGTCATTTCCCACTGTGGGCGGTGCTATGTACATGTATAGCTTTTAAATAGTTAAAATCCTTTCTTGTTCATTATGGACTTTTGAAAAGAGTGATAAAAACCTCCAGGAAATCATTTTCAAGAGAGGGTAGGGGTGGGAAGCCAGAATTCTTAACACCCACCCTCAGTCAAGAAACACTATCTTATGGCATACTTGATTTCATTTCTTAAGGCAAGTTTACAGGATTAAATTCCTATTCAAAGAATTGTAAACAAATTCAATAGCATTATTACATGTTTTGATATGGATAATTGCTTTAATCTCTTTGTCAATTATCCATTAATATGTAGGTTATGGCTACTTCACAGTCATGACACACGTCAATCAAATTTGTTGGTAAAACACCTCATAGTTCATGAAATAGATTTGCTATCAATCAAAGTTGAATACCTGTCCATTCAAAATACACCAGCTAATAGAATTGCCAAATTAATGGAAAGGACCTATGTCAGAAGACAGAACGCATGATTCTGATCTATTAAACTTGTATAATTTACATACATTTCGAATTATTAATTTATACATGCAGATTCGGACTCCCGTGATCAATTGGTTTCTTTTAACAAAAAACGTTGTTGCAATGGGGTATGAGGGAATGAAAATATATATTAAAATGAATACTACTCGAATTATAATTGTACAATTTGATGTTAACTTTAAATTTACTTGACTTCCGCCCTTTCTCTTAGTCAGTTTTCGATTACTAGTAATGGATACTATCAATCCATCTCGAGACCAGTCCATCAGCAGGTGTATATTTTAAACAATATATAGATTATGGATGGTGGGGAATCATACGTAACTGGTATCCCAGTTACAATCTCTAGTTTATTTTATTTTTATTATTATTATTTTAAAAAAATTTTTTTTTTGTTTAATAGTAAAATATCTCTTAGCTTGGTGGAATCTCATAATATTCTGTTAATGACTGTTATCAATTCAGTCAAGGTCATATTTGGTTAACATTTAAACTTGGAAGTTGTGAAAATGGGCTAAAAACAAAAAATTTCCTAATTTACAGTAAATAAACAAACAACAAGACAATTCCAGCTGGATCAATCTTTTTATTTATCAGACAAACTTTTGTTAGGCTCTACACAATACTTAAAAAAAAAATTTGGTTACTCGCAAAATATTTGAAAAAAAAAATTTTAACAATATCAGGCTTATAGATATAAATCCTCCAGGTAACCATGGAGATATTTTGTATGTTGTCACGATCTCCACATTCTTATTTTCCATCTGCAGTCTTAACAATAAATAATTCACACCAACAAATATATTTTTTTTCAAAATTCATCACCTTATTTAAATCTTGTCTTCAAATTTTTTTGTTTCTAAATGAGTATCCATACATATATCAACACAATATTTTTAATAGATGAAATACTGTAAATGAAAGTAAAATTGTCTGAAATAGTTTTTCTTCCTCGTTTTTATTTTATTTCCTTGTTACAACCAATGCTGTTTGATGCATTCAATATCTTCTTTCCAGAAATAAACAGATTCGTTTTTATTTTCTTTTTTGTATAAAACACTAAAATAAAGTCCAAAATTACAACAGTTACTAACTGCACTACAATAACTAGTAAGATTTATCTCCCTTGGCATGTCTCCTGAAACTGTAAAACAAAAATAGAAGTCAGTACTACAAAAAAAATTATACATTTAAAATACAATAATAATATTTTGAAATCATTGCAAATAAAATAAAAAGCCTAATGGACTTTAAATGCTGACCTAATAAATAACAGCTGGTTGAAATGATGTAATGCTTTAATGGAGTTTGCCAGTGTACCATGTGATACCTCATAGCGTTTGTGCGGGACAATTATTTCTATTGGCAATGGAATTGCATAATGTGACGTTTTCCCGTAATGACGACGTTTTTTGGGGGAATATTTGACGTAATCATTATCCATTTCATTCCGCACAAATGTTAAGAGGTATTGATCACGTGGTACGCTGGTGAGTTCAATTTCATTTAAACAAATGAAATTTTGACTATATTGCAGTTACTGTTGACAAGTATTGCACATCAATTTATTGGTTTATAGTCTGATCTGCTATTTATTATAGATATGATTTACAATCAATAAGAACTATTTCTTATTCTTTTTGAATTATGCCAATGCTAACACGATTTAAAATGATATTGAAAAAAGGTTGAAAATTTAAAGGGTCATCAATAATAAAAATAATAATAATTATAAATAGAAAAATTAATTAGTTAACTAATTAATAACATTTACAATCCAAATCAAATTCTCTGTAATAAATTAACTATTTGACGAGTGATTCGATCTATCACAGCATAGACCGAAAGCTTCACATGCAACCTTTCGTATTCTGATGTCATGGTTTTGCATCATGGGAAATTATGATGTAAACACAAATACATGTGACAAGTCACGGAATGTAAACATTTCATGTCCGCAGAATCAGATAATCCTGTTCGATATTACTACTATCATCCAGTTCTTTCCAGTCAGGATTTCTCACAAATTCAACATTCAATAATTGTACATAGTGTAAACATTATTATGAATTGTAAAAGCACAGATATTTAAATAAAACCTTGACACGTTTATGTTGTTGTCATTTTTTGAAAATGAGTACGGGTAGGCGGAGCTAACCCAGTTTGATACAGTTGAAACCTGTTCAGTATTCACAAAGAATTTCTGTGAAAATCATGGATGAATGAATCAAATTTCAAACATTTGTAAATTGTAAGCTACGGATTGTAAATATAAGCATTAAATTTTGTTTGTAATCAATCTAAACCATCATAGATCAATTAAAAACAAAGTTTAATGCTTAAATATAAAAGTCCATTTAAAAAGAAAAAGAAATGACCACTGTTAACTGACCACTACACTTACCTTAACATTTTAATCTTCTGTCCATTCAAATGGCTCTGGTGGTTCTGGTTCCTCTTCCTCTTCTATTTTAGGTCCTCCAGCTGTACAATTAAAATATAATGACAATGTTAAAAAGGTTGTATATTGATCTTGTCACATCAGAAACTTTTTACATATATGTGGGGAGAATTTTTTTATTATTAATTTCCTATAAAGCAGACCCAAAAATATTGAAACAAGCCCATGAACTTATAGAAAATTCTATACCTAAGTAATGAGTTTTTTGGGATCTTTTTATGCTATTATCTATTGTACTGAGTTTTTTAATTTATATAAAATTAAATCTCTAGGCTCTTGGTGGCCTGGTAGTAGAAATCCACAGCTTTAGCATCACATCATTTCTCACTGTCTCGGTTCAAATTCACTAGATAGCTCATTTGTTAAAATGTTTGTCATTTACAAAAAGTCACTAGGTATACCTGTTTCCTCCACCATAAAAGACTAAGAGTGATGAAATATGTGAAAGAATTTAACTGAAGCGTAAAACGCCATTACTGCTCTCATTTTTTTTCCTTTCAACATTTTCTTTAGGCTTTAAAAATCATACACTAAACAGAAAATCTCTATGTGATGGTAAAATTAAAAAGAGAAAAAGTTTGGCCTACTGATTCTCACAGAAATTCTGGAAGAGCCACAGATATAACCCAAAGCCCCCAGAGATGACTATGATAGAAGAACATACCAGCTACAGCTTCTACAATCTCTTCTTTCTCTTCAGGTTTACTGTCCTTCAGCATGATAAATCCACCATTAATCACCTAAAATAATAAATAAAACCATTTTACATGTTTATTTGGATAAACAGTAAGAAAACGGAAAACATTATGGTTTTTTATAGGTTTTAAAATTAAAAGCTCTTATGGTTGTGTGGGGGTTTGGTGGGTAAGTGGTCTACAGCTTGTGCTTACACATCACATATCCCACACCTGCAGATGCTACTGTTTGTCAGTTATTTACAGAATGTCAAAGGTTTTCTCTGGTTACTGCAGTTTCCACCACTACCCCAGAACTGATACAATCTTGACAGGGATGTAAAACACCAATATTCCACTCCACTCTTAAGATTATGCATTGTTTTAACATGGCATAAGGGAGATAACTTGATTAAATTTATGTCTATTCTAGCTACTTTGATATTTAATTGCAGTTATTTCTCTTCCCCTTTAAAATGATAAAACATTACCAGTATATACTTATATCAGGATTCACAGTATAGAATGTTGATATGATATATATATATATATATATATATATATATTTGTAAATTGCTACTGAGAGTTTTATTAAAACTAAGAGCACACACTGAAATGACACTTTTTTTCTATTGTTTCCAGTCTTGTGGTGTATTTTTGACTTTTTATCCAATGAACTCTCAGTTGTACAGTGCAAGTATTGGTTTTTAAAACTTGTCTTGAAAATTCTTTATTAAAATTTTGTTAATTTTTTATTATTTTTATTTTATTTATTTTATTTTTTTTTTTTGGAACCCTTAAAAAAACTGTGTATGTTTTACTTTCAAAACAAATAAACCAGGAAAAATCTTTAAAATGCTGATGCTGAGTAATGCCGTGTTATTAAAAATCTAGTACATGTACTACTGTTCTATTTTCAAACTTCAACAGTGGTTTGTTGTGGGTTTCAACTCCAATTGGGTCATACATAAGACTTTCAAATTTGAGATGCTGCTTTCTGGTCAGGTGCTAGGCATTCAAAGGACAGACTTTACTAATTTACCATTCATCAAGATAATGTGACTGGGGGAATCTTATGTTTGTCTGCAGTGTACTGACTAAGTGAGGTAGCACCTTAAAAACCAACCCAAGTGTGTCATAAAAGTTGAACCATTTCACACATTTGACATTCCTGCATACATAAACTTGCTCTCATATTGATAATTCAAGATTACTCTCGATGCAAATAGCCGAAAAATGTTAAAGTGACCTAATACAATATTACAATCATATATAATCAACTTTCTTTGTGCCAGTTGGAAAACTTACAAAAAACATTAAAATATTTTCTTGTCAAAAAAAAAAATCATCAACAAAATCATTCTGATTACTTACATCTTTTACGGCTGTGTATCTGCCATCAGGCAAGGAAAGTACCTTCAGCTGGAAAAATAAATAATTTTATTTTTTTGAAAAAATCAACTACTTGTATAAAAACAAAAGGTTTCAAATTATCTACATCAAACCCAAATTGAAATTCCTAAAGCATTCCAAAAACCATATAGACAATAAGTGCAAAATTTTGTGATTGAAAACATCTTCTTTTTTCATCATTTTAACTTAGGGGGAAAAAAAGAAAAAAAAATATGGAAAATACTCAGGCAATGAGTGCAAAAGCTGTTGATTGAAAACAGCTTTTAAAAGTTTTCATCACCTTTTACTGATAAAACTTTTTAAAAAATTTTAAATGAGGGACCAACAGTAAATTTTACTCCAATGATTCCTTGTTAATTAAAAATAATGATTTTTTATAAAAATATTTAAATTTCTTATCAATATACATGAATATTGACACCAAACATCTGGTATATATATATTATATATATACTGTTTCCAATGTAAAAACCTTTAGCTTCAAATGCTTATAATTATCAAGTCAAGATTTCCAAAAGTTCATGGACATCGCAAACATGTAAATTGCAATATATATATATATAAAACTAGAAAATTAAAATGATTAATAAATTAACAGTTTGGATTTTATGAAAAAACTATCTTTTTGCACATAAAATACAGAATTGTTTCAATGAAACACTAAATGTTATCTACATGCTAAAAGAGTCATGAAGAACCTTGGATGCAGTGAGATGTCTAAAGTGCATGCTAAAGAACAAAGCTTTTTTGACAGCCTAGGTTCAACATCCACTTGGGTACATTCTTGTAGTAAAAAGTTTGTCAGTTTGAAAGTTTATCAGTTTCCATAGAGAAACAAAAATTTATCTTATGATCCCAGTGGTTATTATCTGATTTTATTTGGAATTCAAAATGACTTGTTTAATCTTAGTCAAAACTAAAGCTCAAAGCATGTACATTTACCAAAGTTCATATGCAATTAGACCCATAAGGAAAAGCATTGTTTTGATTGAAAGGATGGGACCTGTTTCTGAGGTTGAACATCACAACCTCTCTTGAGCATTAATGGGCACAAATAAGATCTTTTTATTTTTGCTGATAATTACAATAAATCCATAGCAACTTGACCAAAATGCTCAAATTCAAACTTGACATGTATTTTATCAATGCTCTTTAATTCAAATTAGATATGTATTTTATCATTTTTTTTAAAATTCAAATTTGACCTGTATTTTATTATTATATAGCTGTACAGTTAAACAAGAAAAGGGATCAAACTGCCTGGTCTAAATGAGAAGGTGACAGGACTATTTTTTTAGAACCTATGTTTTAACACACCTGTGCTTTCATAACTCTGGCTGGATTTTCTAACATTTGGTATGTAGGTTCTGGTTCTTTTTTCTCTGGTTTTTCTGCCTTTTCTGTTTCTTCTTTTGATTCTTCCTTTTTCTCATCTTTCTTTTCTTCTTTTTTCTCATCTTTCTTTTCTTCATCCTTAAACATAATATATTACAAAATTACATCAAAGCCTCTACATAGCTTATAGACCCATAAGAATGTCAGTCAGTCATACTTGCATAAGGAATGTGACAATTTTTCACATTTCACAGTAACCAGATATCTTGGATTTAAAACTACCATTTTGCCACAAACCTAAAGGATTAATTAATTGAATGGGACTTTACTGCACAAACTTAAAAAATTCACCTTTGCTATGTTCTGAAGATAATGTGACAGGAGAGTTCTTTAGCATGACTTGCGGAATTGATTCTAGAGAGTTGCTGAAGCATCCATGGCTTTCATTTCTAAGTGTCAAGTGCTTGGCAAAAGAACAGTTACTATTTTTAACTTGTTAGTCCAGTCATTAAGCTAACAGGGTCATCAGGCCTATGTTGCTCTATGTCTGTGGTATTAAGCGAAAAAGAGTACAGAGCATGTTGGAGTGAAAACCAATCTTCTAATCTCTAATCTTGCTCAGTCTTGTTTCATTTGCTTCTAGTTGTAAGCGTCCTCTGTAGTGGTCACAGGTGGCGTACTCTACAGAGATGTCTTTAGCATACACTGAGACAGAGGACCTTGGTTTTGAGTCTCATACAAAAGTAACAAGCTTTTTACGACTCTAGTATGCACAAAAGATGAAAATCATCTCAGAAAATTTCCAAGTCCTGAGTGAGGTTTGAACCCACAACCCTTGACTTTGACTGCCAGTGACAGTACCACTTGGCCATGTCCGTTCATTTATGTTCATACTTCTGGATTTGTAATTAAGGTAAACAGATGCAATGTCACAGTACCAGCTAGGAATGAAACACACAGACTTTATATCATGGGTGTGGTCTTCAAACCTAGGCCTCACACAGCTATCCATCATTTTATTGCAAAATGTTTATCATTTTTTACCATGAGTCTTCTATGTGAAATTGTTTCACTTTTTGACCCTTGAAAATAAACAGATATACAAACTCGTCTTTGCCCCTCATTTGTCAACAGTGATGGAAAACATGATAACATAATCAGTTAGTATTATGGGAAAATTATAAAATCAGTTTTAATTTGATTTGTTTTAAATCAAAATAATTAAGATATCTTAGCAACCAAAATAAACGTTAATAAGGTTTTTGTATTCCGAATATATCTGGATTGTTTTGATGTTAGGCATATGTTTCATAATTCAGTTCTCTTGATAACAAGACATATTTATGAAGATTTCATATTTACAGATTTTTCAGCTATTTATAAACTAAAAATTACATTCTTAAGGTAGTGGATAGTGAAGAATTATGTCCCAGAAAAATTTTAGGTTTCACTGGTCAAACTATGAGACAAGATTTACCAAAAGAACACTCGTCTTTATCTTTTAAGCCCTATCTTATAACAGTCATTTATATGTTAAATTTTGATTGTTTAAAAAGTTGGATGGCTGGATAGAGATTCCTCCAAAAGTATTATAATAACCTTCTAAAACAAAACACTGTTTTATGTGTTTTAATGTTGCCCACTACCTTCCCATCAGAATTTTTATTTTCAGTATGGCTTAATTTAAGTCTCTCCACTTTCATCTTTTGAAAAATAAGTTAGGACTTTTTTCTTCTTATTATTTTACATTAGCTTCTTGTAACAGAAGATATGAGAATAATGAATGTCAAAAACAACAACAAAATTTTCAGAGCAGACAAAAAACACATGACCTTATCACTGATCTCAGGGTAATTATACCCTCTCTCTCTCTCTCTCTCTCTCTCTCTCTTATATGGTTGCATTGTGTGTTCTTTGTTATTAGTCAATAGAGTTTAACAAATTTTTCAGTAGTAAAAGAAATGCTTTTTCCAATCAGAAAACTGACCACATCCATTTTTTCTTCACTCTTCTCTTTCTTTTCAGCATCTTTCTTCTTTTGTTTTGCTGTTATACTTAGTACTGCTGTTTCTACTTTCTCTTTAGCTTTGTCTTTCTTCTCCTCCAGGGCAGGTGGGTAGGCATACATTGATGGCTTTGCATTGGATTTGAACTCTATCTTAGGCATCTATTAATATAAGTAAAGAATATTTTCAATGGTCGTTTGAATTGCCTTGGACTGAATATTGTCTATGTAGATGAAAAATGTTATAAATAAAAAATGAGAACATTTCAGTTACTTACTTACACTTTTAAGCTATTTTGAAATGCATAACATAAAATATAAACCATGACCTTTTTATAAATGTCTTTGATGCAAGTATGTATAAATAATAAAAGCCAGTTGTAACTGTATTGCATTTCATGATCAAGATTTTGCTAACAGTGAAACTCCTGGTATTCCAATTTTCTCATAAAAAATAAAGCATTAAGCAAAATTTAAATTTATTTTTTTTTATTAATAATAATTATAATAATAATAAAGGATAATCAGACTGTACCTTCAGATCTTCATTCAGGCCGATCAGACAGGTTGGTGTAAACGCCAGACACAGGAAATGTGAGAGGGGGTACCAAAACCAGAACTGACTGAATACCAGCATACCAACTACGCTCTCCATACTTGTGTGTCCAGTACGGGATTGTAAAGAGATGGTCATGTTTCTGCCACCTACAAAATAAAATAAGTCAGTTGATATCAACATTCAGAAAACCAACATACCAACTACGCTCTCTACACTGGTGTTGGCAACGCTCTCTACACTGGTGTGTGTGCAGGATAGGACTGTAAAGAAATGGTCAAATCTATCACCTATAGAAATTTAAAAAAGAAATTAGTAAGCCAATATTAACTACCAGAGTATGAACTTAAATAAGTAGAAGACTGTGAACAGACGGTTGTGTTTCTATCACCTACAAAATAAAATCAGTTAATATCAATATCTGGGAAAGCGGAATTTCAACTACAGTTTCCATTCTGGTATGTCCAGTACACGAGGACTGTAAAGAAATGGTGATTTATCCTATCTATTACCTACAATTATTTTTAAAATTCAGGTACAATAATATACAAATGTATTAAAAAAAACAGATTACTTTTACAAAGTGTTTATGAGTAAAAGTCCTTCTAACTGACAATTGTGATCAAGAATTCTGATTGCACGTTTTTAAAACAAACACAAACATATAGAAAAAGGCCTTTTAGTTGATTTAAAAAAAAAAATTATTATATATTTTTTCTTATTTATATTTTCATTTTTGTTGAGCCTGGCATCGACATAAGGCAAGACTTAGGTGTTACTTTTCCAGTGTCAGCGCTGGCGGCGACGTGTCAAAATGTGAAAGTTTGTGTTAACGTAATACATTTTCTACTCGATCAAAAACTAACCAGGTGAGACTTTTAAATCCATGGAATTCTTGTTTATTTTTATTATGTAATTTTTTTTCTCCCCCCCCCCTTTTTTTTTGGGGGGGGGGGGGGGGGAGGCAACTTTCCAAGTATTCTTTAAGTACAGCTAGTGTGAAAGCCCTTGTCAAAAGCAAGACACAGAAAAATGCATTCTTACATACATAACATACACTTATGAATTTCCTGCTACTCATTACTAAAAAAAATATGTTCATATTATTCCTATAACCACAAAATTGGTAATAAAAACTGAGCTGACCAAGATTTCTCTAAGTATGTGTATTGTAATGCCAAAATAACTAAGTAAAACCATTCCATACATTATTAATCTGTAACAGTAAACTTTTTATGATGATAATCTTGTTCAATAAAATCAGCTAATCTAAAAGCACTTTGTTGAAAGAAAACAGAAAATTTGATCATTGCTTTGATAAAATTACTGCAGAATTCAAAACTGATAAATCAACTGTAAATCTTCATCATAAATCTATGTAAATAAGATCTTAAAATTCTATGAAAACCATGATTATATCTATTTAAACTTACTAAAACATTTACAGCTTTGGATTTTTTTTTTTAAAGTGTTGAATCAGCATAAAAATTACCCCATGCATAGAACTTAAGCATATTTAAGAATATTTCCTGAAAATTGGTTTAATTATCCAATGATAATGATTATTGCTCAGACAATTAAATAATGTCTTAAATAATTGCAATCTTTCCACTCATTGGTTAACTCTTTCCATTAATGACCACATATCAACCAATCATAAATGATTTCACATCAGCATCATATGTAAATTTGCTAATCAATTTCATTATTGTTTTCCTTTGTGTAAGATCACCCTATAAACAATTTTATTCAACCAACAAACAGTCAGTTTACATTAGTGATTAGCAGTTAATTAGCCACGGACAATTATATTATCTATTGATATAAATAATGGGAAGTATGGTATAATTCAGTGATAATTATCAGTCTAATTACTTGTAATAAGTATTGGTAAACATAAAAATTAAATAATAATGGTTCTGATAGCGTGGACACTATGTTTCCATTTGTGGACATTTTATATAACAAAGTCTCTTTTTTTCATCGGTACATCTGTTCTCATTAGCAATTCAATCTCTCTTATTTAGGCTACTAAAAGTCATAGTAGAATAGTATGTACTAAACAAAAGACAAGACCATATGGAAACATATTAAAAACAAAATATGCAACATAACATTCATACACCAAGTTTTATAAGGAGGCCTAAGAGGCTAAGAGGTCTTAAGCCTGTGCTTACAGATCACAGTAACTCTCACTGCCTAGGTTCTTATTTTGATTGGGAAGATCCTAGTGTGAGAAAGTTTGTCAGTTTGCTTGCTGAGGTTTCATGCTTTTCTCTGGTTGTCCTCATTGGGAAGATCCTAGTGTGAGAAAGTTTGTCAGTTTGCTTGCTGAGGTTTCATGCTTTTCTCTGGTTGTCCTGATTTGGGAGATCCTAGTGTGAGAAAGTTTGTCAGTTTGCTTGCTGAGGTTCATGCTTTTCTCTGGTTGTCCTGCTTGGGAAGATCCTAGTGTGAGAAAGTTTGTCATTTTGCTTGCTGAGGTTTGATGCTTTTCTCTAGTTGTCCTGCTTGGGAAGATCCTAGTGTGAGAAAGTCTGTCAGTTTGCTTGTTGAAGTTTAATGCTTTTCTCTGGTTGTCCTACTTGGGAAGATCCTAGTGTGAGAAAGTTTGTCAATTTGCTTGCTGAGGTTTGATGCTTTTCTCTGGTTGTCCTGGTTTGGGAGATCCTACAGTGAGAAAGTTTGTCAGTTTGCTTGCTGAGGTTTCATGCTTTTCTCTGGTTGTCCTGATTTGGGAGATCCTAGTGTGAGAAAGTCTGTCAGTTTGCTTGCTGAGGTTTCATGCTTTTCTCTGGTTGTCCTGATTGGGAAGATCTTAGTGTGAGAAAGTCTGTCAGTTTGCTAGCTGAGGTTTGTTGCTTTTCTCTGGTTGTCCTGCTTGGGAAGATCCTAGTGTGCGAAAGTTTGTCAGTTTGCTTGCTGAGGTTTCATGCTTTTCTCTGGTTGTCCTGATTGGGAAGATCTTAGTGTGAGAAAGTCTGTCAGTTTGCTTGCTGAGGTTTGTTGCTTTTCTCTGGTTGTCCTGCTTGGGAAGATCCTAGTGTGCGAAAGTTTGTCAGTTTGCTTGCTGAGGTTTCATGCTTTTCTCTGGTTGTCCTGATTTGGGAGATCCTAGTGTGAAAAAGTTTGTCAGTTTGCTTTCTGAGGTTTCATGCTTTTCTCCGGTTGTCCTGATTGGGAAGATCCTACAGTGAGAAAGCTTGTCAGTTTGCTTGCTGAGGTTTCATGCTTTTCTCTGGTTGTCCTGATTGGGGAGATCCTAGTGTGAGAAAGTTTGTCAGTTTGCTTGCTGAGGTTTCATGCTATTCTCTGGGTGCTATGATTTTCTCCACTATCCAAGTGCTGACTCTCTAGATACCAGTGAAAGAATCTTATGTTATAAACACCATTACTCCACTCAACTGTTATACCGGCCCTTTCCAAAAATGAAATATTAAACAAAAGTTAAGGATGAACTAGCATATCTGACATAAAATGCTACTTCATGTCTGTTATGGCCATATCATTTATTTTATGGTACTTCTGAACCACGAAGAAATTTCCATCATTCTGTCCTATAAATACCAACTTCTCATTGTAACCTTGTCCATAACATTAATAGTGATGTGTAGTAACAGAATTGTATGCCCCAGTCAAGAAGGCAGTCTGTTCAGGGATAGTGAAAAAAACTGGAAAACAAAGAAAAACCATTGACCTTCAGCAAGTGAACAAACTTTCTCACGCTAGGACCAGTTTTAATTGGTAACTAGAAAGTGACAGACACTGGACTGTTAGCCAACCTTTTAGTCCACTTCACCAGAGTCCTTCCTCGACACTTGACCGCAGAGGCCTTCCTGTGAGTAGGAAACACTTGACCGGAGAGGCCTTCCTGTGAGTAGGAAACACTTGACAGAGAGGCCTTCCCGTTAGTAGGAAACACTTGACCAGAGAGGCCTTCCTGTGAGTAGGAAACACTTGACAGAGAGGCCTTCCCGTTAGTAGGAAACACTTGACCAGAGAGGCCTTCCTGTGAGTAGGAAACACTTTGGTCAAATTTCTGCCAGACAGATATGTGAAATCATTAGTTAACTATCTAAATGTTTCATAAGTCATAATAATGATTTTACACGATAATTTGTAAAGAGGTTAATGTTGTGTAAATAGATCTTGGTTAATTTTGTGCGAATCACGATTCATGTTGTGAATTAAGTGGTAAATATCTCGACAAAAAACGTATATATTTATCACATACTTAAGTAAATAAGATAAGTCTCTTCCTGGTGTTATACAAAAATATTATATATCATATAGCCAACATAAATCTTATAAAAACATACCACAAAAATAAACAACTATATTTTTATTAACACATGCTTACCTAATTACTTTGTGATTGGGTCTAAATAAGAAATGAAATGTTTTGGAACAAAACAGGGAAATTATTTAGAAAGGCAAATTATGTAACCTTTTACCAATTTTAGAATTAACAATATTTAAAAATTTAAAAAAGAAATTCCCCAAACCTTAAAATCAAATTAATAAAAGGATTAAAATATATAACTTATTAGTAAGACATTGAAAGTTTTTGACATAAGAATAACAGCTGTCAGTTAGACTAATTTTAAAGTTATTATTATTATTTCATTTTATTTATTTATTTATTTATTTTTTTTTTTGTCAGACTTACTTTAAAATTATCATTATCATTATTATTATTATTTTTATTTTTAAATTTTTTTTAATTATTTTTATTTTATTTATTTTTTAATTTTTTTTTTTTTTTTAGGGCTGAGGAATTAACTTTTAGAATAATTATTTAAAGTCCCATAAACATCTTCAGTAAAATAAATAATGGTAAAAGCTTTATTTAAGCTCACTATACTCAAAATTATTCAAAATTAGTTATCCATTTTTAGGATAATTTACTTGTTTTCACATTGAAAATATTTTCTGGTAATAAAGGCTTTTAAATACAAGTATCAAAAAAGTTTGAATTTTGGATGGTATTTTACTTATGGTACCCTTAACCAAAACATGAATCTTCATCATAACAAAGAGCCTCAATGTAGAAATGGTCTACAGCATGTGCTTACAGATCAAAGTGTCTCTAACTGCTTCAGTTCGAATTCCACTCAGACAGATCCGAGTGTCAGATAGACTGTCAATTCATTTGCCAAAGGTCTGTAGGTTATCTTTAGGCACTCCAGGTTTCTCTACCGTCTTTGAATTGACAAGCTCAATGTAAAAGAATCTTGTCTTGGCTATTAAACATGTTAATCCAATCCAATTTAATCCATCATTACAATAAGTTTTTCTTTTGGGTTTAATGACCTAAATGTTTTACCGTTAATGATACATAATAAGCAAGCACTTAAATCCTCATCAACTTAACCGATTATTAAAATTTTCCTATAGCATTTATCTCTAAATTTAATATTCAGTGGTTGCAGCATGCTGAAACTTCAAACAAAACCTCATCAGCTTACAATCTAGCTGTTTCACTGCCCGAGGTATTATACTAATGTTACGATCTGAAGCCATGGTATACTTTTGTATTTTTAAAGTTCCTAGCGGGAAATCGTTCATTTTTTATAACTCTGAACACAGGGAGGGATAACATGTAAATGGCAAGCTCGTCAGTGAAACAGGGATTTACGTCTTTGTAAATTGATAAGTGTCAAGAATTTGATTGAACTAATATCTCATTTTTATTCCTTTTTTTTAACCTGGAGTGAAAGAAAGAGATAAATTTAATTTATCTTTATATTTTAATGGGAATTCTTTGTCTGTTTTATCTAAAAGAGAGACATGTTGGTTTTTGAAGCCGTGGAATCAGCAGAGATAAACCAACACCTGCATGTTTTTTTAGGGTGCATATTTTGCGGATAAAAATATTAGGTCTAGAACATTCAGATAAATGCAAGTAAAAGGTCAAGGTCAGATTTTGCAAATGGTATTTATTCATGTCCAAAATATTTGTACTAGAATATTTTGAAAAGCATGTATTAGGCTTAGATAGT
Source organism: Tegillarca granosa (assembly GCA_029721355.1). Lineage (NCBI taxonomy): Eukaryota > Metazoa > Mollusca > Bivalvia > Arcoida > Arcidae > Tegillarca > Tegillarca granosa. The sequence goes on from CM056602.1 coordinate 44,477,523, forward strand.
GTGTATGTTTTTTAACATAAACATGCAGGGCTACACTTTTCAGTAAAAAAAAATGAATTAAAGATCCAGGTTATAATTTTTAAATAACAGTGTTTAGGTAATTCTGCCTAATTTTGACCTTGTTTACACAGAAAAAAGTGTGTATGTGTGTACAAACATATATATATATATATATATATATAGAGAGAGAGAGAGAGAGAGAGAGAGAGAGAGAGAGAGTCAAGTTCAAGGTTGTTAATCAAAAGAGGTCACAATATAAGCAAAACATGTGCTAGCTTAATTTGTCTAGTTTAGATCAAACAAAGTAACAGTAGACAAAATACGCAATTTGTGACCTTGACCTCCAAGGTATAATCTGTATTAATGCTATAAGGTCAAAGGTCAGAATACATCCTCCAATTAAAGAGATTACAAGAAACAAGTTATGGCACAGCCATGCTTTACCTAGTCAGGCAAACACACAGACTGACACAAAACTCTCAATTTTTGCAACAGAAGAGACTAAAAGAAAGTTACTATAAAGTTTGAGGATATTTTACCTGCATCAATAATGCCCTGGGCCAATATGGCTCCAAATTTAGCCATGACATCATCATGTTTATCACTGATAACCTTGGCATACAGCTGACGGTAATGGTTGACCTGAAACAAAAATGTTAAACAGCATGAATACAAAACAGGAGCTTGGTATGCAAAGTCAATCTTAACTGCAATCATTGATTTTGTGCCCAAATGTAGGAGTTTTCCTCACCGAATAAATGCCACTATAAATAATGTCATTAATCTATTATTCAATGATTTTAACATAGCTTATTGTAATTTACAAGTGTACAGCATGATCTCCATTCCTTTTTATGCTGAGTGTTATTTTCACTGGATTTGCAAAATTTTTGAAAGTTCTCTCCTTTAAAAAATGTTAATTTTGGGAATTGTTTTACATTAATTGTTTCCCAGAATGTTATGAACATACAATATTGGTAATAATGACATAGTGTTTAGTAGAGTACCCCACAGTCACCAAAAATCCAAATATACAGGTATATGACAAGGGCTACAGACCATATAGCTGTATATCTAGAAAACATACAGGTGGTCAAGCAGACATACTCTAAACAGACATACTCTACTTCCTTTAAAATATGCAAAATAAAAACTGAAATACACCATCCTTATTTAGAAACCGCTTTTGTTGACAAGTGGTTCAATTGTTAACCTTCAAATCCAAGGTGTCTAACCACTGTAAAATGACATTCAGTCAACAACATGTTGAAAAATGGTTTTCCTTGAGGTAGGTCTTAGTTGGCAAGTTTTGTAAATATCAAATGAACCTAGTGTTCTGCAGGGTTTCTTAGCAATACTACGAGCAAATGATCAAACACTTTAACAGTGGCCACATGAAAGCACTTGTGCAAAGCAGACCAGAATTATCTGAAAAAAATTCATCCATCACAAAAACTTGTGATTAAAATAATTCTTGAGATAAAACAGAAAAAATTAACTCATGACAAAAAGCTAAAGAATTGCTGATATGTTGTAAAACAACATTCAACCAACCAGCAAACCAAATTCAGCTGGAAAAGAATATGGTCATTATAGCAAGCATTAATTGTACTCGTAATTCACACTCAGTATAAAAATATCCCAAATCTGAATGCAGACATATTACATTATACTCCCACGCTAGTTCAATTCAGACAATGAACTTTTTCCATCTTAGAACGTTCATAAATAAGGAAATCAGATTTGACGCTGACATATTCCGAGTATTATTTGTATGCTAGCATGGAATTAATTCAGATAACCTTCTATAAGAAATATAACTTTGAAGCCATAAATTCACTAAAGATGGCATGACTTTCTAGAAGTTTCTTTTATCATTACAGCAATGTACAGTTGACTACCACTGTAAAAAATACAATTTTTGTGGACAAGAAAAAAATTCAAAGAACAAGAGCTGTCTGTCAGGAAACAATTGAAAATCCATAACCTGATGGAACACAGTTTTCTCCAATACCATACAAAACTTAAGTGATTGTTTTGTCTCAAAAAAACTATTTGTTGTTATTTAGAATTCAATAACTCAAACCCTTAGAGAAATTAGTTCAGATCAAAGTCCTTTTAAAGTTTGAGTTGTATGAAGATCAAAGTCCTTGGAAAGTTTGGATTATATGAAAATCCAAGTCCTTGGAAAGTTTGGGTTATATGGACATACAAGTCCTTGGAAAGTTTGGGTTATATGGAGATCCAAGTCCTTTTAAAGTTTAAGTTATGTAAAGATCAAAGTCCTTGGAAAGTTTGGGTTATATGGAGATCCAAGTCCTTGGAAAGTTTGGGTTATATGGAGATCCAAGTCCTTGGAAAGTTTGGGTTATATGGAGATCCAAGTCCTTTTAAAGTTTCAGTTATGTAAAGATCAAAGTCCTTTGAAAGTTTGAGATATAAGAAAATATATTAAAGTCCTAGGAAATATAAATTATGTGAAGATCAAAGTTAATTTAAAGTTTGAGTTATGTAAAGATCAAAGTCCTTTGAAAGTTTGAGATATAAGAAAATATATTAAAGTCCTAGGAAATATAAATTATGTGAAGATCAAAGTTAATTAAAAGTTTGAGTTATGTAAAGATCAAAGTCCTTTGAAAGTTTAAGTAAGGCAAGGATCAAAGTCCTTTGAAAGTTTAAGTAAGGTAAGGATCAAAGTTCTTTAAAAGTTTAAGTAAGGTAAGGATCAAAGTCCTTTGAAAGTTTAAGTAAGGCAAGGATCAAAGTCCTTTGAAAGTTTAAGTAAGGTAAGGATCAAAGTTCTTTAAAAGTTTAAGTAAGGTAAGGATCAAAGTCCTTTGAAAGTTTAAGTAAGGCAAGGATCAAAGTTCTTTGAAAGTTTGAAATGTGATTTGGTGCTTGAGTTTTGTACCTCATTTCTGGTCTACTTTTTACTAATGTTTTTCTTTGGCAAACTTCAATGAAGCTCACATGTACTTCTAGTTCATTTAAAAAAAATCTAAATCCAAATTTTACAGCTAATCCTCCAAGATTAACTCAGACAAATATAATTTAGATTTGTTGATGTGATGGTCAACAAATGCACCATGCTTAAAGACTGACAGCTGTACAATTGACAAAACCATTAACGAGGAGAAGAAAAAATTATCACATATTATAGAGGAAAGACCATGCTGTATGAATTTATGATTTTTCATTTTCCAAGTAAATCACAACTTCGGCTAATAATTTGATTAAAACCTACCTTTGGACAAGTGTTTTCATTCTGCTGGCTGAGAACTAAAGCTGAAGCAATCAATGCTCCCTGTCGGACATAATTTATTGGATCATTCGTCATCGGCTCCAATAATGAAATTGCTTCCTGCAAAAATAAAAGATATAATATAAAACATAACTGAAATCTTTAACATTTGATTTCTAATAGTTGTCAGGGATTTCCTCATTTATTCCCCTAATGATTAAATTTTCAGTTCCCTTTATTGAAAACACAAATATGCGGAGTTAACATATCGACACATTTTAAATTAACTTCAATGAAATTTGCCAAATTGTCAGCAAAATATTGAAATACATATTTTTTGATCACACAACATTGTAGAATTTTTTGGCACACTCTCAATCTGTTTATAAACTGAACAAGTCTTGTCAGTTTATTTCCCTCTCATAAATTTGTCAAATTGTCAATAAATATTTAATTGCAAGATATAGCTCTTTTAAAATAGTTTGGCTACATATTACTGTATTGCTATTGAAATTTAATTAATACCCATAAAATTGCTCTGGCATTAGACTTTTTTGAGGTATGAGTTGAGTTGAGTAATGGTGTTTAATGTCCCAGTCAAGAATATTTCACTTATATGGAGACGTCGCCAGCTATAGGTGAAAGTGCAGAAATTTTGCCTGTGCGTTGTGCTGATGGCATTATATATACAGCAGGGTTCTTTATCATGCCAGCCCTACTCGTGACACAGGACCTTGTTTATTTTAAGTTCTCATCTGAAAGAGCCGTGACTTTCATTTCGTGATGCTGAGTGCTTGGTGAAAGAACAGCCACTACCCACTTTCAAGTCTTGGGTCAGACCCAGTCAGGCTTCAAACCCATGACCTCCCGCTTATGGAGCGAGCACTCTACCAACTGAGCTACCGCAGTGGTCTAATTGAGGTATGACTGTGATATAATAATCAGTTTTCAAAATATGACAAAGAAACATCATTAAGAATACCAGTAACCTAGAACTGTCTAAAAAGTACAAAATACCATGCTCCAATTCCACAATCATTCCTCAGCTAAGATATTCCTTATCTAAAATCTGATAAATTTTGAAATCTTGTCAAATCTTGTTGTAGATTGTTAACTGTTAAACTATTGAT
>CM056602.1:44481993-44514493 GCA_029721355.1 Tegillarca granosa
TACCCAGGCATGATAAACACCAAGTTTCATCAAATTTGGCGCAGTAGTTTTGGAGGAGAAGATTAAAATGTAAAGTTTACACACGACGGACGACGCACGACGGACGGTGATAGATTGCAATAGCTCATCTGAGCCTTTGGCTCAGGTGAGCTAAAAAAAATGCCATGAAATATTGGGATATTATATTGTTTTAATAATTTAAACCCCCGCAGAACCTTTGCACACAATATTTTGAACAGATATATATGGTGCAGGACAGGTGCAAATAAACTGCAGCCTCAAGAAAATAATATTTTGAGTCATGACATCGTGGTTAAGCAGAAAATTATTTTTTTAAGAAACAACATAAGGTTCGCTCAATTATTTGGCATACAATTTATAAAATATCTCAAATTCATCCAATAATGTTGGAAGTTTCTTCAACAAGGCGACAGGTTAGATGTTGTTGATAATTCTATAAAGCATTAATATGACTTTATATATTATAAAACATCACAGCTCAAATTCACATCTGGAGCTTTAGTTATAAAGTGGCATAGATGTGTCATTAGGTTGTACCTTTGTTTAATGTGGCATCAGCAATTTTTCAGTTATTCACAATGACAGCAAGGTTTGGTTTTTTATCTCTAAGAATTATTCTAAAAAAATTATGCATGTGACTGTAATGTTCTAGTGTGTGCCATTGTCTGTCTTGTACTAGAGTGCACTCAAGGATGACTTTTTGTTAAAGTTCTAGATCACTGAGTCAGTATGCCTGAGACAAGTACACCTATCTCCCTAGTCACATTATCCTGGCACCCAGGTGAAACAGCTGATACTCTATCCTCCTGATGCTAAGTGTCAGGCAAGGCAGCAGTAGCTCAAGTTTTAAAGTGTAATGTACAACTCTACAGAGGTTCTAACCCCCAAATTCCTGCTCTTGACTGGAAAAAAGTTTATAAGTTCGCTTGTTGAAGGTCTATGATTTTTCTGAATACTTTGGTACTCTCTACCATCTTAAAACTGACCACCTTGAAAGATTCTTTACTGGGGCATAAAATAACATTACACTTCTCCATGTCATAAAATTTGCTCAGAATCTGAGTTGACATTTTCACACATCAACCATGTTATTTAAGCAATTGGCAAATAATTGTTACCCATAGTGTTTCACACAAGCAATGTGTTCTATTAATCATATGGAACACTAATCAATCAAATTTCCATTAATCCATACCAATCAATAATTTAATAATAATCAACATCATCATCACCATCCTAAAACTCAGGTCAATGCTAAAAATATTATCATGCACTCTTAAGATATTAAACGTAACAGATTCAATGTAAAATACATTTTAAAAGTCTAAAACAGACAATTAATAAATCAATATATTAGCTTTGTTAATTAAAAAAAAAAACATCAAGCATAAACAAAGTTAGCAAAACATGCCCTTTAAAACAGACGACTGCATCATATGCCCTTTTAAAATGGAAGTAATTTATCCATAATTGAGGGGAACAGTATGACTTATCACGAAAGAACAATTAAGATTCTCTCTTCGTTTTACATAAAAAAATAGCACCTGTAGTAAATCTAAGATAGTTGTTATGGTATATATATATATATAAAAGACAGAAATTTGCTGCCAAACTTTTCTTTCCAATAGGAATATATATCTTTTTTGTAAGGAATGATGTAGCATCAAGATCTCTCTCTCTCTCTCTCTCTCTCTCTCTCTCTCTCTCTCTCTCTCTCTCTCTCTCTCTCTCTCTGTTTCTGTATGTGTCTCTCATTCTCTCTCCCTATTATTATTATTTTTTTTTTTATTCTTTTATTTATTTATTTATTTTTTTTTTGTTGGTACTTGACATCTGTTGATCTTTTGTTTTGCCTCTTCACCTGCTTTACCTACTACAAAGCCTAACATGTTAGAACAATGGCTAAAGTTATGAGCATTAACAACAAAAAATCACAAATCTCAGTGTTGTAGGAGAAAGAATATGTCAGTCACCTTTTTGAACATGTGAATCTCAAATTTTTCCACCTACACAGGTATAACACTTAAAACATGCTAAAAAATTTGCAATAGAAGATAATAAGAATTATATAAAAATTTAATGTATTTATTTAAAGTTTCAAAACATTATTTAATTTTTTTTAAAATTACTCATTATTTTCTTTTCAATTTTTATTAAAAGGAACCACACGAAGATATAATTAATTAAGATAATTCCAATTTTATCTTTTTTTTTTAAACAGAACAACTTTTATCAAAAACTTTTATTCTAATAGCGATTTATAAATTATTGTATGAATAAATAACTATAATCATTAACACCATGCATAGACATAATTATAAATCACAGCAGATCGCAGTAATCCAAGATTTACCATATATGCAGTAATAACTTTTTTGTACTTTTACAATACAAATAATGGTGATGACATTTTTGACAAAACAACTTTAATAAGTCTCTTCCATCTTCAATTAAAAAAAATTGATTGAGAGATTTTTTTTTCCCCTTCTTCTTTAACTGTTGAATGAAAAGCACAGTTAAACCTAATTTGAAAAGATAATTAAGTCTATTCAGACGAGGCCCCAGTTTCACAATCATTCACTCAATTGAGTGTATACTCAACTCAAATATTCCCATTTTTCTCTTATCAATATTTTAAAAGTTGTAAGTCTTATCAATGTACGTTTTTGTTCAACAAACCTACCCAAAACAATTTAAATATAACATTAGATTTTCAATTTTAACTGTTGAATGTCTTAAAAATTGACATTAAAAATATTCCGTAATTGAATTGAGTGTATACTAAATTGAGTGAAATTGGGAATCTGAGGTGTGTGTGTGTGTGTGTGTATGTGTGTGTGTGTGTGTGTGTGTTCTGGCCCCAGTTTCACAATCATTCACTCAATTGAGTGTACACTCAACTCAAATTCGGGAATATTTCAATGTCAATTTTTAAGATATTACAAAGTTAAAATTGAGTATCTTATGTTATATCTAAATTATTTAGTGTAGTTTTGTTGAGCAAAACAAAATCTTGTTTCATGAAACTTAAAATTTTCAAAATTTTGATGAGTAAAAATGGCAATATTTGAGTTGAGTGTACACTCAGTTGAGTGAATGATTGGGAAACTGGGGCCTGATTATATTTGCTTCATTTTCACTGAAACTATATGTACAGTCCATATTTATAGAGGGCCTCTGTAGCCCTGATGGATCATTGTGCCTCCAACTGCCAAAGTTTAAATCCCACTTGGGAACAGATCATAGTGTAGGGTAGTTTGTTTATTCACTTGCTGAAGGTCAGTGGTTTTCACTGGGTACTTCTGTTTCCTCCACCATCCCAGAAGTGACCATTTCAATACAAGTAAAAGAATCTTGACTGGGGCAAAAAACACCATTACTCTACTCTTCAGCCAATTGAGAAATCATCACAGATCAATCTTCTTAAATGTATATAAAGCCTATCATAAGTTTAAAAAAAAAAAGGGAAAAATGACAAAAGCAAAGAACAATTTATGTACGATGACCAAAATGCCCTTAACCTTGCTCAAATTTTCATCCCAGCAAACAAAAATGACTTTTTTTTTATTTCAATGATAATTTATTGAAACAACACCATTTTTATTTTAAAAACTTTCATTCCAATGGTAATTACCAATTGTTGCATAACATACAATTCAAATTTCCGATTAGCATTAAACCTGTGTGATAATGAATAGATCACAGCAGATCAAAGCCCCATAACTTCACGCGACAAACAGCTATTATATAACCTGTGAGATTTAATGTTCACAAGACTACAGGTTACTTTTGTGACTTTGATCAATGTGATGTGTATTGCTTTGTTTTTGCCCAGATAAATATAAATAAGACAGAAAATCAATAGGTCTAAAACCTAAATCAATAGATCAATAACAATTACTGATTTTCTTTGAAAATGTATTAACAACCAGACTTTTCTATAAAAACATTCCATCAAGTTAACTTAGAAAAAGTTATTTCTGGAAACGCTCATTATCTTGAGTTGTCAGTAGACAATGTAGCTCATCTGAGCCCCTAAACAAGGCCCAAAATAACATATGGGTAACAATACACAAAAAAATAAACAAGAATTCCACGGAATTAAATGTCTCACCTGGTTTAAGTTTTTGATCGTGTAGAAAATACATTACTTTAACATAAACTTTCACATTCTGACACGCCACCACCACTGCTGCTGCCAACTAAAGTGACACCAGAAAAGTAACTCCTAAGTCTCATCTGATGGCAATGCCAAGCTCAACAAAAAACAATAGCTTGAACATTAAATTAACAATGGGAGTTGCAGGTGACACCAGTAAAGGTAATTCTTATCAGGTAATTATGTAACCCACCCAGGGCGAATTCGCAATTTTCCACATAAATTTCCGAGGTAAGAAATTGTCACTTAACAATCGTCCATCTGAAATTATCGGTGTGAATTTGCGATTCCCAGATAATTGATGACATGATGTCACAAAACGATTGATCAGTAATTAATGAAACCAGCTAAACTTTTGTTCTTCCAACAAAAATTTCGGGAAAGATTTTGGGATGATTTTTATGATATCTGGGAACAAAAACTTAGCCCAGCTATTATCAAACACGGCTAAATACCTGGCCCCAGTTTCACAATCATTCCTTGACTTAAATTATGCAAATTTTTAAATTTTCTCTCAGAATTTTTAATACATTTTTGTGATTAAACTAAATACAAATGTTTGAAGCTTAAAGTCATGAAATTTCCTCAATTTCTTAAAAATTAATAAAGTTATGAAAATATCAAATTTTACCAGATTTGAGTTTAAGGAATGATTGTAAAACCTGGGCCTGATATCTGTGTCATATTGAGGTTAAGAATGCAAAGAAAAGCCAGTAACTTACAAATGTTGTCTGTTATATTTCAGAAATTTCTACAATATATGATGCCTACACCTACTTTTACACACACACACACACACACACACACACACACACACACACACACACACACACACTGTAGAATCATTAATATTCGTTGGGTTGAAATTTTGTGGTTTCTCCTTTTTATTTAATTCTGTTGGTAGAAATTTGTTGGTGGAAATGAGTTTTATAAAAATAAATCCCATTGTGGGCAATAGTAAAAAATTTTTGATTACATTTAATTTCATGGTTTTTAGTAACCCACAAAAATAACAAAAAATTAACCCCCACAAATATTTGTGATTTTACAGTATATATACACATGTAAACATATGTAGGATCATAGAGTGCATAGATACTGAGAAGAATAAAAGTAGTGGGTGGTACAGAATCAAATTGATCATATCTACTGAACTAGCAATTGGAAGACATCATGTCTCTAAAGAATTAGCTTCTTCTGACAGTTGGCTTGGTGATGACAAAAACATATGCCTATTGTGATAATTTCTTTCCTGTCAAATAATGCATTTTATGTCTCATACATGCACATCGTAGACCAGCAACATGCTTTATCTTTATGTTAAACTAACGTCACATTAATAATCACTAAACAACTAAACATTCAATCTATCTAAACCGGTTTTTTTTTTTTTTTTATTATTTTTTTTTTTTTTTTTTTTTTTTTTTTTTTTTTGTATTTTAAAAAGGATTATTATCTGAACAATTGACAATAGGTTGTTTCAAGAATAACTATCTTTTTCCTTTCTGTTAAAAGTCAATAATTTCAACTTTATTGTATACTTAACAAGCATGTATAAATCAAAATTATCTGGAAGAAACCAACAAATTACCAGTGGCCTTTATTATTGTAGTCAATTCCAAACAGAATATTCAAAAATATTTCTCAAAGGGGCATAACTTTGACAATATGAAAACAATTTTAAAGGGGCATAACTCTGACAATATGCATGAAAACAATTCTAAAGGGGCATAACTTTCACAATATGAAAACATTTCTTAAGGGACATAACTCTGACAATATGGAAACATTTCTTAAGGGACATAACTCTGAAATATGTAAAGAATTCTAAAGAGGCATAAATCTGACAATATGTAAAGAATTCTAAAGACACATAACCCCAGATTTCAAACAGGTTATTGATAAACATTTTCCAAAGGGGCACAACTCTAACAATATGTAACCTTTTTTTAAAGGGGCACAACTTAGAAACATTTCTCAAGGGGTATAACTACAGATTTCAAACAGGTCATTGATAAAGGAAACATTTCTCAAGGGGTATAACTACAGATTTCAAACAGGTCATTGATAAACATATCTCAAGGGGCATAACTCTGATAATAAGGTAACAACAAGTTTCAGTATTATAATTTTAAAAGTCTTCACATGGTTGATATGTATGCCGCTACAACAAATTTGTCAAAAGCTCAGACAACAAATTCTGAGCACTGAAGTCCTTGGTTAATGTTTAATGTAAAAATTAAGTTTAATCTGAAGTATATCTGCAGACATGTAGCCAAGGCAAAATGACCAAATGAACAAACTAACAGTGAACTCCTATGTTTAGTATTGGAAATAAGTCAAAATTTTCATCAAATGGAAATAAGTCAAAATTTTCATCCAATGGAAATAAGTCAAAATTTTCAAGTTCAACCAATACAAATAAGTCAAAATTTTCAATCAAAATTTGTCTGATAATGTCAATAATTTCCTCTGTGATATATATAGGATGCTATTGTAAAAGTAACCAGTACTTCCAAAAAGTTACTAATCTCACACTGTTGGACTGGCTTTAATTAATTAATTAATTTTATTTATTTATTTATTTATTTAATTTTTAATTTATTTTTTTAATTAACTATGATTATAATAATAATAGTTATTTTTATTTCATACATATTTTATTTTGTTTTATTTTATTTATTTTTTTAAATTTTTTTTTGTTTTATTTATTTATTTATTTATTTATTTATTTTTGCAGGGCCAACACTGCAATGTCCTGAATTTTGTTTTTTATAGGACTTTAACAATTAAGTATAAAATGTCCAGACTATGTTATCAAGTTCTGTGACATTTTGAGGACAAGGTTTTAACATCAAACATTCAAAAGTACAAGCTAAAATCATTATCCTGACATTTCATTGTGTCAAGCTGACAATACTGTTAAATACAATGCTAATTTTCCACAAAACACATTAACAAGAGCTAATTCGACCAATATCTGCCAAGACGATGTCGCTAAAGTCTAGATCATGAAAAAGCTTTACATCCTTTCTTCATTATGCTTCACATCAGCTGTCATTAAGGTCCTACAAACAACTGAATCAGCTTCATACAAAATCTTGACAAATGAACAGATGATTTCATCATTACAAAGCAATACAACAAAAGTTTACTTGATTAAGATCCCATTCACATCATAATAATGTTTGAAATTGATGTCAAGATTTCTCAATGGCTAATAATAGAAAAAGACATAGAAGAAATGTTGGGAGAAAAAAAGTATGTTTCTTCCACAGATAAAAAGAACCTTATTTAAATCATGATTTCACCCAGAAACAAACCTAGATTTCATAAACATTTTTTTTAAAAAAAAGTAGCATTTCATTTATAAACAACATATAGAAGAGTTAAGTTGAGTAATGGTGTTTAACGTCCCAGTCAAGAATATTTCACTTATATCTAGAAGTTGCCTTTGCCTGTGCCTGGTGCTGATTGCATTATACAGCAGGGTTCTTTATGGTTCCAAACCTACCATGACACGGGACCTCATTTATTTTAAGTACCAATTCAAATGAACCATAACTTTCACTCTGAAATGCTGAGTGCTTGGCAAAAAAGAACAGTCAATATCCACTTTCAAGTTTTGGTCAGACCCAGTCAGGGTTCGAACCTACTGACCTCCTATTTACAAAGCAAGCATTCTACCAACTGAGCTACTGCAGTGGTTACTAGAACAGAGAAATATATTCCAATATAATATGTAAAATATTTACAGTATGATCTTATACCAAGATAAATCCATGGAGATAAACAAAAAAAAAAAAAATCTCGAAAAATAATGGAGGAAAAAAATATTATTGCTACATCAATATGCAAACAAAAATCCAATTTGTAAATGTGTCTTAATTTGTCTACCGTGATATACATAAAAACAAAGAGAAGCTGTCATAAAGACATTATTGTGGACTTTTAAGGCACACTTTTACAACACCGTTAAAAAACTGAAACTCAAAATGTATCGACAGAACTGAAATGGAAATTTTGATGAAAGAGATCAATTTGGAGTTGACACACTTTTATAAACAAGATATGTAAAGTGATATTCCCTTGTTGAAGCTACTGCAGAGGTGGGCCCTTGTTAATTGAAAAGAAAGACATATGATACTATAATAATAATAAGGAAACATTTAAAGAAATCGGTTATAAAATCAGTCAAAAATTTATTGTTTTACATCCTACTGTCAGCACAACTTGTTTCATGTGAATGAGAATCTCAGTCAATTAATTTCCAATACTGAATATAGGAAATTTAGAATATTAAGAAAATAGGTTACCATGAAAATAAATGACTTCACAAAACATCATTCATAGCAACTTTGTTAGATTAGTTAGTAACAAGCATACAAAAATTGTGTACTGCAACTTCACTGTCATACAATGTTGCTGACAACCAAGTAAGTTCTATAACTCTGACTAACAACCAAAGTTACCATAGTCACTTACTGAACTATCTCACATTTAATTATTACATACAAAAGGCTGACAAAGAAAACCATTGCTTAAACAAAATCAAGTCTATCTTGAGTTATAGGTTAACTAAATAATGCCCTCAGTGACACTTGAGTTATAGTTTAACTAAATAATGCCCTCCGTGACACTTGAGTTATAGGTTAACTAAATAATGCCCTCAGTGCCACTTGAGTTATAGGTTAACTAAATAATGTCCTCAGTGCCACTTGAGTTCTAGGTTAAGTAGATAATGCCCTCAGTGCCACTTGAGTTATAGGTTTACTAGATAATGCCCTCATTGCCACTTGAGTTATAGGTTAGTGCAATGAAAAGGCTTAGAGTACAATTATCTTCCTTAAACAGAATAGCAAAGGTAATCCCTAGCATACATGCGAGTACCCTTTTGTAAGGCAGCTGTTTGATCTAGAACAACGTGAAATCAAATGTCTAGTCAAGGACATATCAAGCAGCTGAAATTTGGACTTGAATCCATAGCATCATGAGCCTACAATCTTATCCCAAATTTCTGCTTAAACCATTGTTACATCCATCAATTTAGAGAAATCGAAAATCAGAGTTATCAAAATGATTCAGAATTATTATTAACTCAATGCCAATGAGCTGATATAAAAACAATTTGATGGTAAAAAAAAGAAAAAAAAGAAATATAATGATAAAATAAAATTTTTAAAAAATAATAAGATAAACTAAAAAATGTACATTAAAGATGATAATATGCAAAAGACCAAAAAACACATTATACACATATCTTAGTCAATAAGAGAATTAACGACAAAAGCAACTACAGATTACCTAAGGGGAGGCTTAAACTACTATGAAAAACACAGCTAATCAATACAGTTATCTGTGGACTAAGTGATAACAACGGCTTTATGTATTGTTTGACTTTCAAGTCTAAATCTACAAGATAAAGCAGCCAAAATATGGACCAAGTCCAAATTAGACAATGTAAGCAGTTGAATTCACAACGAAAAAAATGGTATACACTTTTAATTAATTCCAAATGAATAAAGGAAGAAAAAGGAGGTGAAGAAGAGCCCACATAATGGGATTGATGAAGAAGTTTGTTCACATTCAATTCTAGGCTTAACTATAACTCATGCCAAATTAGCTCCAAACTGAGCAACTGGTTTATATGTTTATATCTCTCTGATATATATTGAGGGACAGAAAAGGGGAATAAATATGTGAGGTTCATAATATACAAACATGTGTCTTTTCAATATTAAAGACTTGTACCAAGTACAAGTTATACGCAAAGAAAAAGAAGCTTCAATTAAATAGCTTGAAACAATCCACGTAAAAAATGAACAATCTAAACAGACTTACCTTTTATCCTGGCCCAAGTTTCACAATCACTCCCTCAACTCAAATATTCCCGTTTTTCTTTCATTAATATTTTTAAACAAGAATTCTACGGATGTAAATGTCTCGCTTGGTTAGTTTTTGATCAAGTAGAAAATACATTACTTTAACATCAACTTTACCATTTTGACACAGCGCCACCGATACTGGAAAAGTAACACCTAAGTAACACCTGGCAATGCCAGGCTCGATTGTTTTATGAAACAATGTTTTGTTTTGTTCTACAATTTTACTCTTAACAATTCAAATATAACATTAAATATTTAATTTTAACTGTGTTATGTCTTTAACAAGATCTGTGCAGTATGATAAAAAGGTGTTTTAAGTTAAAAAAGGGGCATAACTCCTCCAAAAATAATCTGAAAAAGTTGTAATTCGAACTTGCACCAGATAATATTATTGTAAATGTGTATACCAAATTTCATTTGAATCCATAAATAGTTGTAGGCTCTGATGATCGGAAACCACATGGTCATACATACAAAAATTTCTAAGTTAAAAAAGGGGCATAACTCCTCCAAAAATAATCCGAAAAAGTTGTAATTCGAACTTGCACAAGGTATTACCATGGTAAAGCTGTATACCAAATTTCATTTGAATCCATAAATGTTTGTGGTCTCTATTGAACGGAATACAAATTGTTAACAGACGCCCGCCCGCCCGCCCGCCCGGACGGACAGCACCGTAACATAATACATCCCGTCATATGACGGGCGTATAAAAATGGCATTGAATTATTCCCGGATTTGCAATGAGTGTACACTCAAATGAGTGAAGTACGACTGTGAAATTGGGGGCTGTACCAACACAAGCAACATGCAAAAGTAAGGCAGCTTCAAATATTAAGCATGAATCAATCTATGAAAACAATGTATGAAGGAAGAGGGTGAGAAATTTCAAAGTTGCTAATTAACATGAGACTTACTTTCAGTCCTGTACCTGCACAAGCGATTCCCAGAGCCATGGCTGCTCCAAATCGTACATGCGGATTGTAACTCTCCGACAACAGTGAAACAACACTTGGACATTGTTCAGGTGTTCTGCAAAAACATAAAAGTTAAAACCTTATTGAGAACAAATATTTGAATTTTACTGAAAACAAAAACAATGTACAAACTTCATACAGTGTAACTTGTCTAAAAACAACTGTACAAGAACTAAATCCTGTCAAAACTGAACTGTTACAGGGGGACAGGATACAGCTTTAACCCCTTTAAAATAAACACCTTCTGGATTAAAGACTTTAAAGACAGTACTTTACATAACTAAGGACCCCTGATTATATGTGGCATAGATAAATTTGACCTCTACAAAATATTGTAGGTCATCATTATGTATAGTTTTGGATTACATTGTACTGACTACATCAAAAAACTAATTAAAATAAATGAAGATAGAAAATAAGACTGAAATTCAAAACAAGTGGTATTTATATTAAGTAAAATTAAACAATTTTTTTCTAAAACAGAAACAGGCCACATCCTTCACTGTAATCAATATATCTACACAGTGGGTAACGGAAAAAAAACTTCACAATATGCGAGCTATAAACCTTTGAATACACAGACAATATATTAATTAAAAAATCTCATCAATCAGTGATAACAATCCAACTTAGAACAAATTTTGTTTTGGTAGGTTTTTTTTAAAAAGATAGTAAATAATGTTTTTTTTTTTTTTTTTTGATGACAGGTATCCAGTCAAGGGACCTTTGTAAATTAACCCAACTAATCAGCAGTTTAGCAGATAAATTTATCAATATCCATGGTGATATTCCAGATATTATTTTCTGTAATTTTTCATTACTGATAATAACTTTTTTCCTTTATTTTTTTTCTCTCACCTAATCAATAAATTGTAATCTAGATAGGAACAAAAAATTTAAATAAAAATGGATGTTTATCTGACACAAATGTATGTAAATTGGTGTTGATAGTATCCCGAAAATAAATGTTCATAAGTTTGCATAGTGTCAAATTGTGTCCAATTAGTGTGAAAAAAAATGTTTTTGTTTTGATAAGAAGATAAGAATCCAGTTTTAATCATACAAAAAAAAATGTTTCATTCCTGAATATAAACAGATAAAAGATGGTCTAAAAATGTTACAAAATCGTTAGAATCTGATTGTTATTGACATTTTCCATCTGTGAGATAAAAATAATATCAGGCAATCATTATCTGAATATGAATGGGTCAACCAACTTTTAAATTTTGTTTATTCTTCAGCAAAATGTCCCCCCCCTAAAAAAGTGTTAAAAGAATGAATTATATGGATTGGACTTATGGTGTTTTATGCCCCAGCTCTTATATCGAGATGGTCAGTCCTGAAATGGTAGAGTAAACTGGAGTGCCCAGAGAAAACCAATCTCCGACACATAAACTGACAAACTTTTTCACACTTGGATCTGCCCCAGTTCAATTCGAATCAAGGCAGTGAAAAGCAATGTAGTCCAGATGGTCTTTTTCAAACTCTACAAAGGTGTCTATGGCATACAATGAGCAATGCATAAACTTAGTTTTAAGCCTCATGCCAAATAACATATTACATGTACATTTTTTTTATGTTACTGGGAAATGATTTATTGTTTATAATTTCATAAGATGAATAATAGTGCCTTACACCCCAGTCAATTTTCTTTTTCACTTATATCAAGACAGTTAAGTTCTGAGATGGTGGAGTAAACAGGAGTGCTCAAAGAAAACCAATGACCTTTGGCAAGAGAACTGACCAACTCTCTTACACTAAGATCTGCCCAATTGAGATTGCACCTAAGCACTGTCATCCAAGTAGTCTACTCTTTTTTCGAACTCTAAAACTGTGTCTATAGCATACAATGACCAACTCAGTTTTTGGAAACTCTGTTTTCAATCTCATCCAAAATATAACATAGACATTATATTGACGTTTCTGGGAAATGATTTATTGTTTATAATTGCTTATGATTGAAATGTAGCAAATAAATTAATTATATATCAGTATCATGAAGTAATCCATAAAAATAACATTTTTATCAGAAAATCACAAAATTAATCAAAACTGTTATAACTGATGTGATTTAATGTCTGGACATCTGATGTAATGGTCAAGTGGTCAGACAAGATTTAAAGTGCAGTAAGAAGTAGTCTGGTCATTATACCTTTATGTTGACCAGTGGGTAAGGTTGAGCTAGAATGATTTAAGGATTTGTTACTTAGGTTTAAGACCCCACCAGGCTATGTGGTTATGAGTTCTCAGCAAAACATAATTTCTACCCTGTTTTGTAGTGAGTGCATCGAAATCTCCATCTCAATTTGTGATTCTTATGTCTCCACTACGAATCAGGAGCCAATTTTTTTCCACTAATATCCATTCTATTTTATAAAGCTTTTGTTATAAAAAAAAAATGCCATAATTATACAAAACTATTCAATATTTGCAATATTTCAACCAATGACTTTATAGTGTGTGTAGCTTGTGTTTACCCTACATTAAGACATTAAAAAGCATTCGGGCATCAGTTTTTAAGGTCTCCTCCAAAAGACTCCTAGACTTTCATTCCTAATTGTCAAGTGCTTGACAAAAGAACAGTCACTACCTATTCTCAAGTCTTGGACTGACTTGGCTGGGGTACTGTACTCTTACTGACATGTAAATGCAACTGAAAATTAAAGAGGGGTGTTACTATAAATTTAAAGTGCTGAATGTTGATTTTAGTTAGGAGGAACATTCAAACTCTCACATAAAAATTAATTGGGGGGGGGGGAGAGAGAGAGAGAGAGAGAGAGAGAGAGAGAGAGAGAGAGAGAGAGAGAGAGAGAGAGAGAGAGAGAGAGAGAGAGTGTGTGTGTGTGTGTGTGTGTGTGTGTGTGTGTGTGTGTGTGAGGATAGAGAAAAACTTCTTTACTTAAATATTACATCTATCAATTTCAAAACAAATCTTAATAGACAATTTTACATGAGTCTTTATAAATAAAAATATTTTACAACCTTTAAAGATCTGGCAATAAAAGCTTAAGCGAACATGCGAGGGTAAATATTTACTATGATAATATTTACAGCGAGAAATAAATTAATTTGTAAATGGCTGTTTTTCTGCCTATGAATAAGATGGGAAAATGTGATTTAATGCACAGACACCCAAACCATAAACCACAAAAAAATCGCTTAAACTACAGCCCATAAAGCCTCCTTCCATCTAGTCATACCAGCAAGTCTATAATTACAAAACAGCAATAACATAGAAACTCTTATTGCATACATCAAACATTCCATAAACCGATACAATTACATGAGAGGGAAATTCTAGAAACATGAAACATATTCTTCTGTAACTTAAGATCATAAAATTAATGAAAACAGGCAGATAGCTATATAATCACAATGATATTCTTGAATACATTATTTTGTATGTGCCGTCAGTCTTAAAGGATGAAAATATCTGGATATATTAAAAAAATTAAGATTTTTCGAAAATGCTGATATTATAAATGGCTAAAATTGTCAATTTTTTTCTAAAAATTAAGATTTTTGAAGTGCCTACAGTATTAATGGCTAAAAATGTCAGGATATTTTTTAAAAATTAGAACTTTTTGAATGATAATTAAATAAGTTACCATGACAGTGATAACTGAAAATTATACAAAAAATGAAGTTTTTGTGATATACATCAATTTCATGAACTTAAAATGAATTTAATTAAAATCATTGATTTTGATACAAGACAAAATTTTCTAAATTATGAAATACTGCGGAAGAGATTAAATGTTAAACTTGCTTGTTAGTAAACTATATTTATCTTTATTTAATTTTTATAATATATTTTCATATTATATATATATATATTATATATATATAAACTACAGAATGAATATTTGTTTATTTTATCAGATTTAACCAATAGGAATCTGATTTCAAGGTTTTTTTTTGGTAGTAACAGTAAATTAATTGTGATTATGACAACTGAAACAGCAGGATGATCAGCATGCTCAGATATAAAATTAAGAGGTCTTTGAAATGTAACATGCAGTTAAAACTGTTCTGTTTGTAAGTTTCTTTAAATTTCTTTATTTTTTGCACTTTAAATGATATTTTTTGTTTATTATAAATCTTTTGTTTCTGATAAAATTGTGTCCATACAGAGTTGAGTGATTTCACTTAAAATCCTGATTACCAGTACATGTATTTTGTATAATATCCCTGGCCCCAGTTTCACATTCATTCCTTAACTAAAATTTCCTGAAATAAAATCTGGCATATTTGAAATTTTAATAATTTGGTTAATTGTTTAAATATTCAGGAATTGAGGGTGTCATTTTGAAGATCACTTCAAGCTTGTTACATCTGTATTTAGTTTTATCATGAATGTTTATTTCTATTTGAAAAAAGAAATTGCCAAAATTTGCTAAATTTAAGTTAAGGAATGATTGTGAAACTAGAGCCCAATATCAATTTCTGAGTGATAACATATACGCTGCCATTATACCAAACTACAGGTATCTTATTTCAAACTTTTATCAGATCAAAGTTTATTTTGTAAACAAGGTAGGAAAAAAATGTGAAACATCACCAAAAAAAAATAAAATCGTTCAAAATACGTAGATATCTATAAACAGATC
Organism: Tegillarca granosa; assembly: GCA_029721355.1. Lineage (NCBI taxonomy): Eukaryota > Metazoa > Mollusca > Bivalvia > Arcoida > Arcidae > Tegillarca > Tegillarca granosa. The sequence goes on from CM056602.1 coordinate 44,497,646, forward strand.
AGTATAGTTACACGAAAGCAATGGCTTATCTGTAATTGAAATTGACAAGCAAAAAAATAAGAATAACGGAAATCAAACTAAATACAAAGATGAATCAATGATAATGAACATTATATTTTCAACATTTCATTTTAAAGACATGATTCTCTGCTGATCTCAGAGGGGTACTGTCATGCCTCCCGTTTTGAGAAAAGCCAAACAAGTCAAGCTGTGCTTAAGTAACAAAACTCATCACGATAAATTGGCTCAGTGGCAAGCGTTTTTTATGAACTGCTAAAATCTTGTCATACTTCTAAATAATGGGATCTCTTGTATAAGTAATTAAGTTTTTTGACTCCTAACACAGCGATTCTAAATCATTTTAAAGAGACTTCGTATTCATTTCCAAACCAATACTTAAATGAAATAAATATTATTGACTTAAGATTCAAACTTTTTGCACTAGATTTTCCGGTCAATTTTGAATTTCTGTTTCAAGAAAGAAATAATATTGCATTTGCTACATTGTGCCACTAAATTTTGCTTACTTTTTCAGAGTCAAAAACAATGCATCATGGTCTTGACAGTTAATGGCAATTAAGAAAACATTTTATTACCCTTCATTGGTCAGCAAGGCTTCAGTGACCAAGTAGTCTGAGGTTAGATAGTGAAAGCATTGTCGTTAACTGCCTTGGTTTAAATCTGGTTTAGGCAGCTAATAATGTGAAAGAAAGTCTGTCATGTTGCTTGCTGAGGCTATATGTTTTTTTTTATTAACATTACTATTTCCTCTTTTATATATATAAGAACTGACCGACTCAATGTACATAAAATATTCTTGATGGTGGCATAAAACACAATTACTCAACCCCACTCCACACTAAAGGTCCACTTGGTACTAGCGTATTATAAACCAAGTGGTCTGCAGTTTTAATCTCTGACAATGCATATATTTCAGCAAGTTTACTAACATTCTGTTACCAAACATGTGTAGTATCTACAAAACAGATCTGAGTGACCTCAGTGGCAGAGTGGTCAAAAGGCATGTGCTTACAGATCAGAGTCCCTCTTTTAACCTAGGTTCAAATCCTGTATTGGGCAGATTTTTAGAATAAGAGAGTTTGTCAGTTTGCTTGATACATACAGGTCAGTGGATTTCTTAAGAACACCATTTTAAGATGCCTTTGTTTCATATTGATTTTAATATACATGTATACAATGGCATATTTATAAGTTCCTATGGGCAATCCCAATATATAGATTTGACTATGTAACAAAACTGCTGATATGATAGAAAACAACATGTAACTAACCAACTACAAGTGTGTGGTACTTACATTTACACAGAAAAGCAATAAATCTAAAGAAATGTTCTCTCTGACTGACCACTGACCACTTGTTATCAATTCTTTAAGAGCATCTAAGTAGACAGTAATTGGTAAATAATTGGACATAACAGCTGTAGAAGTAAAGAGTTAAAGGGGTAAAGAAATGTGTCCTAATTTACAAACAAACAACATAAACAAAATATCATACATACTTCCTTTTGACCAATGGTCAAGGTTTTAAAAAGTCTGAAAGGCCAAGCAAAATTAATGTACATGTTTCTTGTTAAATCTCCAAAGCAATAAGCAAGGTTATAAAAAAGTCTGAAAGGCCAAGCAAAATTAATGTTCATGTTTTTTGTTTAATCAATAGAACTTTTAAAAGTCTAAAGGGCCAAGCAAAATTAATGTTTATGCTTATTGTTTAATCTTTTGTTAAGGAATAAATTTTGAAGGAAAATTGATGTTCATGTTTCTTGTAACATTTCCAATAAGGAAATAAGCATGGTTTTAAAAGTTAAAAAGGACAATAAAAGTTAATGTTCATGTTTCTTGTTTAATCTCAGGTTAAGAAATAAACAATGTTTTAAAAGTCTGAAGGACCAAGCAAAAATTATGATTATGTTTCTAGTTTAATCTCTGGAAATATTAAAATTCTGAAGGGCCAAGCAAAATTAATTTTACTTATATCGAGAGGTCACCACCTATAAGTTAAGCAGCAGAAATTTTTTACCTTTGCAGTGCACTTAGAACAATGTGCAGGGACGGTTCTTTTGTGTGCCACACTTGCCGTGACATCGGGTTTTTATGGTCTCCTCTGAAAGACCGTGTGGTTTTCATTTCTAAATATCAAGTGCTTGGCGAAAGAACAGTTACTACCAATTTTCAAGTCTTGGACAGACCTGGCCAGGATTGGAACCCCGATCTCCCACATACAAAGAAAGCTCTCTAAGATTTAAGCTATTGAAGCAGTGTTCAATTAGACACTGAGAGTCTAAAATCATCTTACAATTTCCTGGGTCTTATAGAGCACAAAAATTGGTATCAACAACAACAACAACAGAAATTACAATTTTACAGAACTATCTTCAACCAACATACCATCACTATACATTGCTTTACATGAGCTATAAAAACCTACCAAAATGAGAAACATAAAATAATTTTGGTATGGACTCAGGTTAATTTCTGCTTGTTTACCCCCCATCAAAAGCAGTTCCAAGTAATAAACATTTCATTCATGTAATCTGTTTATTGGTGTCAATGTACTTACACATATTTACTATACCTAGCCAAACATTTTCCCTCAAATAGACAAGAATTTTTTTTCACAAAACCATTTAATACATTTAAATGAAAATTTTCAAAAACCAGCCAATTTTTGTGTATTAGGCTTCCATTTAATTCACAATAAATAAATAAATAAATAAATAATTAAATAAATAAATAAATATCCAAGGTTTATTATATAAAAAACCCATAAGTATTTATTTCAAAACAAACTCAAAAACAGGAATTTTGCCATGTCATAACTAATGACGCTAGCTGTGCAATATAAATATTAATTAGCATATTTTTCCATGATCTACCTTGCTTACCTAGGATGCATAATTGGAATATTTTGCCATAATTTCTGACCTTGTGATTTTATAGGGCTGGAATTTAACTACCCTGGCTATTAACAGAAAATGAATGATAATGGAATTACAATTAAATGGCAAGGCATAATTTTCTCTCTGACCATTTCTAAAATATTTCATGTAAACATCTTACCCAAGAAGATAATTAAAACTACCAAATACTCTTAAATTTAATTGAAGTACATAATTTTCTGATTTAAGGAAAGGAAAAATTACTAGAACAAACAGGAAGTCAGTAAATGACTCAGAATTTCAGGAAAAAGTTGAAAAACATTACAGATTAGTGGTCATGTTAGTTTGTTAATGAAGATTTGAGTCAATGTAGATAAATTAGAACTTTGTTTTGTATCAATTTTTAAATGTTTTTTTATTTGCGTAATAAAACTGGCCTTTTAAATATAGAGACTAGTGTATTGACTGTTTCATCCGGTACCGGGATAATGGACAGGGGGAGTGGCATGCTTGTCTGTGGCATACTGACTCAGTGAGCTAGCACTCATGTATGTGTGTGTGTGAAACACTGCAGGCCATTTTACACCCTCATACATAACACACATACATTAACTTGTTTTTAGGGGATTAATAACCTTGTTCTTGTCACACATAGTCGAAAAATTGCTGATGTGACATTAAACAACATTACAACATTTATTAGATATAAAAAAGTATAGAAATCAATTTAAAAAAAAAAAAAAAAAAAAGGTCTAGTATATAACCTCTGTGGCCACGAATGACCTTCATTCATTCATTTGATTATTTTTTCTTTCATTCATTCATTCATTCATTTATTCATTCATAAACTAAATTAAGGACGTTCAATGCTTCACTTTGGACTTTATGCATTTATATATGATTTTACACATGTTGTAACAGGTCAACAGTATAAAAACTACTACTTCCTTGTCCAAACTAATCCTAAATCAAGGACGTTCAATGCTTCACTTTGGACTTTATGCATTTATATATGATTTTACACATGTTTTAACAGGTCAACAGTATAAAAACTACTACTTCCTTGTCCAAACTAATCCTAAATCAAGGACGTTCAATGCTTCACTTTGGACTTTATGCATTTATATATGATTTTACACATGTTGTAACAGGTCAAAATTTACCTTAACTAGTTCATTATTGATGCTAAACTGATAGCTGCAAGCCTAAAACATCAAATTGTAAACTTTTTTCAGCTGTTTGTAAATTTCATCTATCTTTTTATCGAGATGATATTTTATCTATGTTACACAAAACAGGTGTTGTGGTTGTCCAATAAAAACAGAAATAGCTGCAACAAGGAAAATATAAATCAAAACTTTTTAAAACAAAAATTTTAATTTTCAATCTGGATAATTTTTTGTTTTTTTTAGCTAAGTTGAATAAAGATTTTAAAAATTCAATTTCATAAAATTGTCAACTTGATTTGTTAAGACAAGAGACCGTTTCAATTGATTTAACATAAAATTTAAAACAAAAAACTATATAAAGATGTAGTTCAAAATTTTAATCAGCAATTTTTTCAACTAATTGAAATGAGAAAATTTTTCCTTATGAATTAAAAATTTGTGAGATATTATTTGGCATAAGACTCTCTGAACGTTGAAATGAAAAGCTTTTAAAAAGGGAGGGGGGAAAAGAAGGGGGGGGGGGGGGGGAGGAGAGAGTCACAAATGTAATTTTTACAATAGTCGTTTTTTATAACAGAAAATTTTTGACAAATAAGAGAAAAAATATGAGAAAGTTAAAACAAAAGGTGTGGAGTGTAGTAATGGTTTTTAATGTCAAAGTCAAGATTTTTTTCACTTGTAATGAAGTGGTCTTTTCTTGAATGTGAAATAGCCACAGAAAACTACCAAACTTTGGCAGGTAAACTGACAAACTTTCTCGCACTAGGGTCTGCCTAAGCAGGATTCTAACCCAGGAAGTGAGGGGGCACTGTAATTTATAACCATGCACTTTGGACCATTTAGCCACTCATGCCCCCCCCCCCCCCCCCCCCCAAAAAAAAAAATAATAATAATAATAAATAAATAAAATAAATAAAATAAAAAACAAAAAAAACAAGGAAAAATTTTTTTTTTAAAAGGAGGGAGAAAATTGAGGAAAACTATAATACAAATTAAGACAAATAAAGATTTATTGTTATACTACCAGATGTGATTAATGTTGGTCAGTAAGCCAATGGAGCAGGAATTAACAATATCAAGCTAATTACCGAATCAGTCTCGACAGATGCCATAAACATCATTAGCTCAATGAACTCAAGGTTTAACATTTCAAACAACCTGAAGAAGAAACCTTCTCAGCAAGACTCCCATTGGCTTCTTTTGAAAGTAATAGTTTAAGTTCCCAGCTGCTTGTTAGGAAATAAATTCTTTGCCAAAACGACATGTATTGTTTTAAAAAAAACATTTGAAACTGGCAAGTGTACATGTAACACATTTTTTTATGTTATAAATATGATAAATTTAATAACTTTTTCTATATATCAAAATATACAACCAAATTTTATTTCAGGTAAGGAACTCATGTTCTGGGTGGATAGCAACAGCCAGCATATAAACTTGTAGCCTGTAACCACAACAGAATGTCATTTCACTTTGTTCCAATTACAGACATTTCTGCAGTTTTTTGGGGCAAGTGTTTGGAAAAACTTAAAGAAATACAACCAAGTTTTTCTTCTTTTTCTTCTTCTTCATTAGGAACTCATGGTTTGGGTAAATAGCAATTCATCACTAGAAACAAGTAGCCTGTAACAACAACAGAATGTCATTTCACTTTGTTCCAATTACAGACATTTCTGCAGTTTTTTGGGGCAAGTGTTTGGAAAAACTTAAAGAAATACAACCAAGTTTTTCTTCTTTTTCTTCTTCTTCATTAGGAACTCATGGTTTGGGTAAATAGCAATTCATCACTAGAAACAAGTAGCCTGTAACAACAACAGAATGTCATTTCACTTTGTTCCAATTACAGACATTTCTGCAGTTTTTTGGGGCAAGTGTTTGGACAAACTTAAAGAAATACAACCAAGTTTTTCTTCTTTTTCTTCTTTTTCATTAGGAACTCATGGTTTGGGTAAATAGCAATTCATCACTAGAAACAAGTAGCATGTAACCACAACAGAATGTCATTTCACTTTGTTCCAATTATAGACATTTCTGCAGTTTTTTGGGGCAAGTGTTTGGAAAAACTTAAAGAAATATAACCAAGTTTTTCTTTTTTTTCTTCTTCTTCATTAAGAACTCATGGTTTGGGTAAATTAATGCATCACTAGAAACAAGAAGCATGTAACCACAACAGAATGTCATTTCACTTTGTTCCAATAACAGACATTTCTGCAGTTTTTTGGGGCAAGTGTTTGGAAAAACTAAAAGAAATATAACCAAGTTTTTCTTCTTTTTCTTCTTCTTCATTAGGAACTCATGGTTTGGGTAAATTAATGCATCACTAGAAACAAGAAGCATGTAACTACAACAGAATGTCATTTCACTTTGTTCAATACAACCGGTTTTAGCATTTCTTCTTTTCTTATAATTTTTTTACCATAGTGGACCAGTTGTCAGTATGCCATAGCAAGTTTTAAATATTACTTCCTCATTTAGCATTCCGCATAAAAAGAGCAGAATATTGACCGGTTCATACAGTGTGGGGATAATGGACAAGAAAAGTGGGTTGTCTGTCTGTGACATACTGACTCAGTAAGCTAGCACCCCACCAAAAGGTCACCCTATGTGAATGCAAGTACACGGCAGACCCACTGACTCAGTAAGCTAGCACCCCACCAAAAGGTCACCCTAAGTGAATGCAAGTACACGGCAGACCCACTGACTCAGTAAGCTAGCACCCCACCAAAAGGTCACCCTAAGTGAATGCAAGTACACGGCAGACTGTAATAGACACTTGCACATCTTACACATACATAAAACAGTATTTAAATTAATCCATTGAGATAAATAATCTTGCTTTTGTCACAAATAGCTGAAAAATTGCTAAGGTGACATTAAACAACATTACAACAACAACAACAAAAACAAAAACAACAATAACGACAACAACAACTACTACAACAACCTTCCAAAAAAGTTATTAGTCCTGGTTTTGGGGACTGGCTGTTATTTCTAACACCAATCTGATTGTCTGTATATAAGAGAGAAAAAAATTTTAACTTGTACAAGCAACATTGAAACATACAATTCAATTCTTTGATTACTAAATGCGATTTGTGCATACAAAATTGACACGAAAGAGAACTTTGCATGACAGAAAAGTTTCTGTAATTAAAAACGACATCAAACACATCGTACAAAACAGATGGCAGAAACTTAATCAACGCTATATTCTGAATCATGTTTATTTAAACATTTTCATTTATTTGCATAAAAAACATATACACACATTTTTTGTATATTCATACCTACCTAATAAAAGAAATTTTATATAATATTATCAACAAAAACAAAAAGTTATCAATTTTATGTTTTTTTTCCCTTTTTTTTCACAGGAAATATTAATTTTTTTCTTCAATAAATACTGATGACGTAATAGAATGTAAAAATAAATGTTGATCAATTTTTACATTACAGATTTACACGTATCTGATAACGGGAAAGATGTAATCATTATTAACGTCAAACTAAAGACATGAAATATTATTGAATACTGAAATTAAATATACATGTATATTATTTTTACTGAATTAATTACCTTGGTTTTTTAAATTTTTTTATATTTTTTTCATTTTTTTTTTTTTTTTTTTTTTGGCTGCATCCATATGTTTTAAAAGATTTGTAACTAATGATTCTGTGCAGAGAAATCATAAACCAAGTTCTAAAATTTAAAAAATATTTTTTTAGTCTCAGTTTTACAATCTATTAGCTTTTTTTAAATCATAGCAAATGTTGGTGACCATCTTTTATGGTGCAATGTATAAAAATGTATTGACAAATATAAAATGTTTTTAAAGATTGATAATGATTCTATGCGGAGAAATCATAAACCAAGTTCTAAAATTAAAAAAAAATTTTTTAGTCTCGGTTTTACAATCTATTAGTTTTAAATCATAGCAAACGTGGGTGACCATATTTTATAGTGTGACATATAAAAAAATGTTTTGATCAAAATAAAATGTAGATCTTAAAAATAACTTCTGAAACAGACAGTTAATTGTCTGAATGGTGAGTATCACTGATCAGATGCACTTAAATTTTGGATACCTGATCCAGACCAATTTTTCAATCAATGCCCCCATACCTCCTTTTGAAAAAACATCTAAAGTTATGGATTGTGTTGAAAATTATGATTAAACTTAATCAGTTATTCATTGTATCTAAACACAAGATATTATTATTTTTAAATTTTTTTTTTTACATCTGTTCTTAGCTTATAATCTTTAAATAAACTACACATAGAAACAAATGACAGACAAATGGATAGATAATAAATACACAACTTTCAATGAAAACAAGCAGTTCCCTAGCATGAGTCAGTGCTGCTAATGGCAAGTTAGTCTCTGGGTACACTTGGTCTGACCAACACTTGAAAATTAAATTGGTAGCAACTATTCTTTCGCCAAGCACTCGACATTTAGAAATGCTGTTCTCTCACCAAGCACTTGGCATTTAGAAAAGAAACCCTGGCATGCCAAAGAACCCTTTCTGCACATTGCCCTAAGCCCACTTCAAAGGTCAAAATTTCTGCCAATTCACCTTTAACTGGTGAAGTCTCAATATAGGTGAAATATATTTGACTGGGATGTAATATGCCATTTAAACCATCAATCAATCCTAACAGATGAGGAGGTCTTAGTGGCTGAGTGCTTTAATGTGAACACTTACAGATAACACCATCTGGGTTTGAATTCCTCTCAGACAGTTACTTTTATAAGAAAGTTTGACAGATTACTTGCTGAAGGAAAGTGATTGTTTCTGGACACTCTTATTTTCCCAACCATTCCAAAACTGACCACCTTCACATTAGTGCAAAAATCTTAACTGGGGCATAAAACACCATAAATCCAATCCACAGATGTTAAAAATCTACTAATATTATCTAAAACAAGTAGAATAAATTAAAGATTAACAACACACCAGCTTATCCCCTTCCCCTCCCCCCCCCCCCACCAATATTGATGAAGACTATCAACAAATTAAGTTAATCACCATATTACCTGAAGTGTTTGTAAAATATAACATGATATAAATTGAACTATATAAAGAAATATGTCCTAGATAGTTGTATGGGGTCTTGACTTTAATGGATTTCATGTGGTTTTTTATGAAATTCTGAATTTTACCTTAATACCAACTACTTCAACAATATTGATGAACTGCCAAAATAGTCTGAGATGAAATCTATCAATAGATTTATATATGTGTAATGATTTTATATATATATATATATTTTCCTCCGATTAATTCTCTGTAATAGAGATTTTAATAAGTTTCCTTTTTTTTTTTCTTTTTTTTTTTTCATTTTTCATTGATTGTAGATTGGAAAAAATGATGTTTAACACACAAGTCATGTTTTTTTTCTAACATCCATTTAAATAGGTTCTGGAATGGCAAATAAAATCAGAGTTCCCTCCTACAACCTAAGAAAAGCAAATTTAAGACCTCCTTTTCTCACCTAAATTCCTTGCTTTGTATGTGGGAGGTCAGGGTTCAAACTCTGGCCCGGTCTGAAAAAGACTTGAACAATGGTAGTGGCTGTTCTTTTGCCAAGCACTTGGCATTTAGAAATGAAAGTCATTGGGTCCTTAGGAGGATGCCTTGTGTCACAGCAGGCTTGCTTATGAACCTTCCCTGCATATTACCCTTAGTGCATTGCAAAGGTTAAAATTTCTGCCACTTCACCTATAGATCGGTTACATCTCGATATAAGTGATATATTCCTCTCTGGGACATCCATTTGACCTAAGAAATATGGACTTTATAGACAGGTGGTTTTTATATAAAGGGTCTTTTTGCCTGGATGAAAATTGAATCAAAGACAGCTTAAAGTACTGGTCTTAACAGACAGGTGATCTTTATAAATGGTTGGTCAAAATAGGTGATTTCAGTAATTATAGCCAAATTTTGGTCACTACAGCCAATTTTGGTCACTATAGCCAATTTTATTACAAAACTGACTTTGGTCACTATTGTTGATTTTATCGCTATAGCCGATTTTGATCACTATGTCAGATTTTGGTCACTACAGCCGATTTTGGTCACTATGTCAGATTTTGGTCACTATAGCTGATTTTGATTACTATGTCAGATTTTGGTCACTATAGCTGATTTCGATTACTATGTCAGATTTTGGTCACTATAGCTGATTTTGATCATTATGTCAGATTTTGGTCACTATGTCAGATTTTGATTACTATGTCAGATTTTGGTCACTATAGCCGATTTAGATCGCTCTATCAGATTTTGGTCACTATAGCTGATTTTGGACACCATAGCTGATTTTGATCACTATATCAGATTTTGGTCATTATAGCTAATTTTGATCACTATAGCTGATTTTGATAACCATAGCTGATTTTGGTCACTATAGCTGATTTTGATCACTATGTCAGATTTTGGTCACTAAAGCCGATTTAGATCGCTCTATCAGATTTTGGTCACTATAGCTGATTTTGGTAACCATAACTGATTTTGATCACTATAGCTGATTTTGGTCACCATAGCTGATTTTGATCACTATAGCTGATTTTGGTAGCCATAGTTGATTTTGGTCACTATAGCTGATTTTGGTCACTATATCAGATTTTGGTCACTATAGTCGATTTTTAATCACTATGTACGATTTTGGACACTATGGCTGATTTTGGTCACTATATCAGATTTTGGTCACTATAGTTGATTTTTAATCACTATGTACGATTTTGGACACTATGGCCGAATTTGGTCACTATAGCAGGTTTTTGTCACTATAGTGGATTTTTGTGACTATAGTGGATTTTTGTCACTATATCTGATTTTACTCTATACATCTATAATGAAATATATATGAACATGATAAATTCAAAGAATTTGTATGTTAAGTTTTGTATGATTGTTAGGACCGACAATTCAATTACGTAAATCTGAATATCATAAATAATAATGTAGACAAAGAGCAGTCGGGGAGCGTTAGCTGAAAGACCAAGACGGAAATTAATTGGGAAATCCATCATTTACTTTCCCGATCGCAATGAATGGGTTAAATCTCTGAATTACTACAAAGTGTAAAACTATTGTATCGGATTCTGTTATCTCTTTTCATGGCTTGTATACGTCTAAAAAATGAATTTTTGTACTCTTAACCAACAAAATAACCTCATCTGACCGATTGACAGTACAAAAACGAGCCCAACCTACAACTGACATCAATATAATTACAAAAATAAGTTCGTAATCGCAGATGAAAAAAAAAAATTATCACAAAATTGATACGTAATATTTCATTTATTCTACAAATCTGCTTAATCGATTCTGATAGTTTGTACCATGAATCACAGTTTTTAAAAAAAGAGGAGTTTTCAGGAAATGACAGAAATAAAACATTCTATTATTACAGGAGCATTTAGTCTTCAAATCAAGTGAAACAATTCAGTTATTCGATCGTGATAGAATGCATCATGAATCAGGTTTAAAAAGAAGACTTTTTTTCAGAGACTAATTAGTCAGTCATGCTACAGGCAACATAAGATATCAGTTATGGGATGGTAAACGATTAATACAAATGTATATCTAATGTAAAATTGTACCTAAAACACCGTGTTTACGTATTGAAATATAACTAATCTCTCTCATTAAATTTGTATTACATTACTATTATCATCATCATTCATCGATTCCCGTCAATCTTTACCCCTCCCTCACCATAAATAAAATATTCGATTTCTGATTATCATATATGACTTGATTGCACTGAAAAACATAACAAAATTCATTGAAGTGGTGTTTACATGTTTTAATTGGTGCATGTCAAGATTTTTCAGTTATACTGAGGTAGTCAGTTCTAGAATGGTAGAGAAAACGGAAATGCTTAAAAAAAAACTATGACATTTATGTATTGATTTTATTCATGAAATTTTATTTATTTATTTATTTATTTATTTATTTATGTAATTTATGTATTTATTTATTTATTACTATTATTTTATTTAATATCATTTTTTTTATTATTTTAGTTTATTATTTATTTATTTATATTTTTTTTTATCTATGCATTTCTGGTTCAAGAAGAAGAGATGCTTTTTAAAGGTTTTACTACTTTAGGTCACTTGGTCCTTGAATGTGAGTAAAGGTCAACTGGATTTGTGAACTTGGTACAGTTTCATGACCTGATGCTAAATAATTATGAAGTTAAAAACATGTCTACTTGAATTCAGTGTCATCTTGAATGAGGATCAAGGTTAACCAGCTTTGCAAATGAATAAAAAAGGGCTCTGGCCTAGAAACATTCCTGCCAAGTTTCATTGCCAAAATTTTACCAGTTTTGGAGTAGTTAAATATTTACAAATTATGGACAAAAATTTGTATAGCTTAGTTTGAGCACCAGGCAGGGGCGAAAGAAAGAAAGACAGAGGACAGAGAAAGAATGAAAGAGAGATAGACAGACAGACAGAGAAGAGAGAGAGAGAGAGAGAGAGAGAGAGAGAGAGAGAGAGAGAGAGAGAGAGAGAAGGAGCACTTTCCCAAAACCTTGATAAATTAACACTTTTAAAGAAAATCAACTGATAAATGTTTTAGACAATTACTTGTTTGAGGGAGAGAGAGAGAGAGAGAGAGAGAGAGAGAGAGAGAGAGAGAGAGAGAGAGAGGTTTCCCAAAACCTTGATAAATTAACACTTTTACAGAAAATCAACTGATAAATGTTTTAGACAATTTCTTGTTTAATCTTTATCTTAAGGCAATATCGTAAGAATTTAAATTATTTCATAAAGATATTCCTTTCAATGAACCATATGATAGTGAATGGCACATAATGGCGGAATATTTTGCCAATTTTACATTCATGAAGATAATCTTACTTATCTATGTTAAAGACAGTTATTGGCTTCAGATTGTGTTGTTGGGTGGGCTAAAAGTATATATCTTAATTCAAAATATATAATTTCAATTAAGTTAACAAATTTTCCTAATTTTTCTCAAATTAATTCCTTTTTACATACCAGAAAGCATCAAAAATAATCTTTTTTTTCTTTTTTTTTTTATTTTTATCCTTTTAAATTTTAAAAGTATTTCTAATGTCACATTCTATAAATAGTTACATTAATATCATTCTTGTTCTTATAATTATTATCATTATTATTATTATTATTTATTATTATTATTATTGGGTGATGTTACTTTTTTTCAACCTAACACATGTATTACAACCTATAAAGAAAAAAAAGTACTCCAAATGTTGCTTTCCTTTCAAAGTCTCAATCACAGGTGTTCCATTCATAAATCTCCTAATCCTATCAGGTACTATTATTTCTACAGCAAAGTTCATAAAAATGTGTATTAAGTAGGATAAATTATACCGATCATCTATCCTAAAGAGCCTATTTTGATAGAATAAGTATAATCTCACATATATATTTTTTTATCTGTTCATCTATAAATTGTTGAATGGTATATGAAATTGGATTTCAAATTCAACTTCCAATTTCAAAATCTGCAAGATATATCATATCCGAAGATAACATGCTGCAAGTAGGTTTATTGTTAAGAGAGCATTCAAATCACATGCAGATTCATGCTTATCACTACAAGTGTTTGACTGACCAGGTGAGAATTAGAAACATATGCATTATGATATCTGGCATCATTGGCAACAGATATATGTTAAAGCACAAAATCCTGATATGATCTCGTAGATTTTTTTTTATCATTTTTTTTTTTTTTTTTTTTTGTGCCTTTATTTAAAACTAATACTTTATAGATTAAGAATAATATTCAGACTGCTAAATGCTAAAATATTGATCCCAGTTTGCAGTTTCTGCTTACAATGACCTAATTTGAATAACTTATAATAAATAATAATTTGAATAAATGCCATAAATAACCAGGACTGCCTCAGTGGCTGGTTCAGTGGTTAGGGCATTTGTCTTAAGCTGGAGGTCTTAAGTTTAAATCCTGACCTGGTCAAACACTGAACTTTAAAATTTTAGATACTGATTACTAAACTCGGACTTAGCATTAAGGAGTTGAGTAATGGTGTTTAACGTCCCAGTCAAGAATATTTCACTTATATCGAGACGTCACCAGCTATAAGCAAAAGTGCAGAAATTTTGTCTGTGCATTGCGCTGATGGCATTATACAGCAGGGTTCTTTATTGTACCTCACCTGCCATGACAGGGGACCTCATTTATTTAAAGTTCCCATCTGAAAGAACCATGACTTTCATTTTGTAATGCCGAGTGCTTGGCGAAAGAACAGTCAATACCCACTTTCAAGTCTTGGGTCAGACCCAGCCGGGGCTTGAACCCACGACCTTCCACTTATGGAGCGAGCACTCTACCAACTGAGCTACTGCAGTGGCTTAGCATTAAGGGGACAGAGTATCAGAGTCACCCAGTGCCAGGATAATGGACTGGAAAAGTGGGGTGCTTGTCTACGACATACTGACTCATTGAGCTATAACCTTAACAAAACATCACAATCAGTGGGCAATAATACAAGGTGAGGCCATAATACAAACTAAAGTCAACCCATTTAACCCACCCCAATCCATTTTCCATTAAACTAAATTATGCTTCCCTCTCTCTCTCTCTCTCTCTCTCTCTCTCTCTCTCTCTCTCTCTCTCTCTCTCAATTTTCAATTGACTTAATATTAACATTTTTAGCCTTTTCTTTTATAAATAAATGAATAAAATTAACACTAGTGTCCAAATAGGCTGATATCCATATCTCATCTGGTATTATACAAAAGGACTCATTCCAATAAAAAACAAGCTTTAAAAGAATTTTTAAATGACAAATGACACTGTCCTATTAATTTCTAGAATTCATTTTCTGTCGCTTTAAAGAAAGAATCTTTTTAAATGGCAGATGACATTGTCCCAGTTAATTTCTAGAATTAATTTTCTGTACGTAAATCTGTAAGAAACTCATAACAAATGATAATTATTTTCCTAATTTTGAATCAATAATGTTTTAATATTGATTGACAAAATTCTTTTATAGATAGTTTAACTTCATACTTCCTTTCATCACTGGGATGGGCAGTCAATTAACTGTGCTGAGGTAATAAATATGACACTACAGTGTTTATTAATAACTTATATGTATAAATAAATACATGAGCATCAAATCTGTTAGATATAATTAAATGACAATTCCTATCTTTTGTTTTACAAATAAGGCCATTTAAAGTTAATTTTATTTTTTAAAGGTGGGGCCTTGGTCGTAGAATGGTCTAAAGTACCCGTTTACAAAACACAGCACCTTTTAATGGTTTTAAATGGCTACTTCGCAGATCTTAGTTTATCTGCAAAAAGTTTGCTAAATCAGTCTTCTTTTATAACATATCAGATATACATGTTTCATCAGAATGTAGGTTGTTGTTTAATGTTGTTTTTTATAACATCAGTAGTTTTTCAGCTGAAGAAAAGACGATTTGTTTTTTGACTAAGGTCATGTGGTGTGTGAGTTTGTGAAAAGTATTTATGCTTTGTACATGTACTCTACACTAATGGTGATATTTAGAGTGTAAATACACCCATCTACATTGTCACAGATAAACATCAATAACCAAATCAGTTAATAATAAAGGTACCCACCATACCTTCAAAAGCATCAGGCAGGGAAACTGTCGAGATGATGGAACAAGTGGAAAAGGGGTCAATAATAATAATGATGATGATGATGGTCATGGTGGTGGTGATGGTGGTGATGACAATAATGACAATTACAACGATGCTGATGACAACAATGATGATGATGACAATAACAATGGTGGTGGTGGTACTGATTGTGATTACAATAGTGATGACAATAGTGATGATGATGATGGTGACTATGACTATGATGATGATGATTATGATGATGATGATCATCATCATCATCATTATCATCATATAGAGCAAAAGGAGAATTAAAGCACAAATAGCATTACACAAACTTCGTTATAGTCTAACTTTATGATGTGAATGTAAGCATGATGTGAATGTAAGCACTTAACATAAGTAATAAATGTCCTTGTACTAGTGTTAGAATCCAACGTTTATAGTACATCTTGGCAGTTCTGTTTGTCTCTACAAGTAATTAACTTCATGATTGAATGGATCAAGATCAAAGTCCCATCCAAGATAATATGACTTCTTTTGAGATGTCACCAGTTACAGGTGCAGTGAAAAACATTATTGTACCTCTAGTTTTAATATTTTATTTTTTAAGACTGTTAGCTTGTTGATTGGTTGATTTGTTTGTTGGTTGTTTGAAGGGTTGGTTGTTTGGTTGATTGGTTGTTTGGTTGGGTGGTTAGTTTGTTGGTTGGTTGGTTGGTTTGTTGGTTGGTTGTTTGAAGAGTTGGTTGTTTGGTTGGGTGGTTAGTTTGTTGGTTGGTTGGTTGATTTGTTTGTTGGTTGTTTGAAGGGTTGGTTGTTTAGTTGATTGGTTGTTTGGTTGGGTGGTAAGTTTGTTGGTTGGTAAATGGTTTATTAGTTGGTTTAAAATTTTTTTATGGAACATCAAAAATTGTTCAGCTAATCGAGACTTGAGATATTTTTTTAATCATGAAGATTATCCCAGGTTAATAAGTGTGTCAGCTTTTATGCAAGATTTTCCGATTTCTTTTGATTTTTCTAATAGCCAAACCCTACTTTCCATTTATAGACCAAGCAATAAATCTATTTTGGTTTATATAAGGCTAATGAAAATCCCATAATATGCATACTTATACCTTTACAGCTAAAATTACAAACATGTAGACTAATTGTTGCCGTTGT
>CM056602.1:44519493-44563346 GCA_029721355.1 Tegillarca granosa
AAACTAAAATGAATCTCTATATAAAGACCACCTGTCCATTTAGGCCAGTGTTTTAAAATCCCTTTGGTGTATATATAAACTAAAATGAATCTCTATATAAAGACCACCTGTCCATTTAGGCCAGTGTTTCAAATCACTTTGGTGTATATATAATCCAAACTGAACCTCTATATAAAGACAATCTGTCCAATTAGACTAGTTTTTTTTTTTTTTTAAACTCACTTTGGTTTATACATAAACCAAAGTGAAACTTTATACAAAGACCACCTCTCCAGTAAACATCAATAATCCTAAAGAATGAGAAATGTGACAATAAGTATAACAGCTAAATTAGAAAACTCTTTTCTTCATTGAAAATAAATCAACAAGACCTCTCATATTTAAATGAAAGATTTCATTCAAATATTGAACTCTCTTAAATGTTGTTACCAACAAGTCACAAAAATAATAATTACCGATACTGATTAATTAATTAATTCATTTATTCAGATTTTGACAGGTAGTGTATTAAAACATAAATTACAGGTATCAAAACTTTTCAGGTGTAAAATTTTTAATATCTAAGACCACATTGTCTTTTTGTCTTCGTTAATCGATATATATGTACAGGTAGTTTATTAGAAAAAAATCATTAGATAAAACAATGAAAGTTATTTAGTAACAAACATTAATTTAAAATGTGATGTTGTTAAAATTGTTCAAAAAGAATATGAATATGAAACAGAATGGTAAGTCTCTCTCTCTCTCGCTCTCTCTCTCTCTCTCTCTCTCTCTCTCTCTCTCTCTCTCTCTCAGTGAAACTCCTTTCTGTGAAACACATTTGTATGACATACTGTAAAGTCACACATGTTCATTGGGATTTAGATTTTGTATTTTCATGGGTGAGGGGAAACCATAAAACTTAATGTTGAAAATTGTTTATTAAAGTTACCAAGGGCCTCAAATGGAATTTATTTTCACAAAACTCAATTGCATAAAAAATTTTTCTTACAAATTTTTTTTTTTAAATCCAAAAACCATAAAATTTTTAACCAACTAATATTTTTGATTCTACAACATAACTTATTTACTTATCAACTTCAAAAACAAATTTTTTAATTGGAAGGATAATTCATATGCTAGCACTTTTCAATCTAGTGTAAGTAATAATTTGATGGTTATGATGCAGAAAAAATTATATCAAATTCAGTCAAGTAAATTTGATAATCAAAACCAAAAAAATTATTATTACTTGGGAAATATAAAAACCTGCCCGTAAAAACAATAATCTTTGAAGTTAATGAATACAATTTCTGGTACTAATTATAACAATATATATAATATAATTGGTTTAATGATTTTCATAACTTATTAGTTTAAAAGGTTCTTGGTGGCCCAGTGGTTTTATGTGTTAGTTTGCATATCATATCATAAACCTGAGTTTGCTTGCTGCCTCGGCCAACTTTTCTTCTCAGGTGGATCTTAGTGTCAGAAATTTTGTCCATGATATCAGATAAATGGATAATATATAGTTAAAACTTGTACATAAAAACAACGAAGGGAAACTACAAAATATGAACTTTATATACAGATTTTTGAAACAAAGGACCTTTCAGACACTTTTTAACAGACAGATGATTTAGATCCATTGTAAGATTTTACTGCTTACAAAACTTCCTAGGGCTTTTTAGCCCTTTTTTTTGACCTATAAAATATGGACATAATACACAAATGGTCAGTTATAGATATAATTAGATGGCCTTTATCATGTGGTTAAAATATGAGAAGAGAAGAAAAGAAAAAAAAAACCTTCAAAACACTGGTCAACAGGTAGTCTTTATAAAGAGGTGGGCACTATAGCAGATTCTAATCCTTTAAAAATCTTTAAAACTTATGATCTTTAAAATATTCACTTTATAGGCATATGGTCTTGATAAAGAAGATACTGGTGGTAAAGAGACTTCAACAAACTGGTTTTAATAGACAGGTGGTCTTTATGTAGATGTAGTCACTATAGCAAATTTTTAATATTTATAAACCTTCCAAGATTTTTTAAACTTTTTCTCTCCTAAATCTGGACTTTATAAACAGGTGGTTTTCACTATACAGATGATACAGATGATACATTGTAGTAAAGACTAAAATCACTGGTCTTAATAAACAGGTTATTTTTATATAAAGGTGATCACTTTAGCAATTTAGCATGTTTTACTGCTTTTCAAACAGTGTTTGCTGTTTGTTGGAAAGAGCCAAGAGAGATTGTAGAGAGTGGAAGCTCTTAAATTCCAACCCCCATGATTGTAAGAAATGGTGACATGGAGTGAAATCTGCCACGTATGCAGCTAGCCAGTCATCTGGAAGCAAGCTTCTAGCCTACAATGCTTCTGAACCTACATGTTAATCAAAAGAAACTGATGATGATGATGATGATGATGATGATGATGATGATGATGGTGATTAAACCTTGTCAGATTTCCAGTTTCCAGCCAGGTCAACAACTGATGGTCAATAAAATCAACAATCTGACCTATGAACAACGGATGCTAATGATAATAAAGTTGTTATGTAATTAATAGTAGGAATTGCCAACTTTTAAATTAAATTTTCCTCGACTTTATTCAGATAATGAATGACCATTGATTTACCGCCATTTCCGATTTTGACCAAAGATGGTACTTATATCACGTATAATGTTGGCAGTAATTCAATTATTCCCAGTCAAAGTCAGAAATGGACATTCATTCTGGACATTTAATATGATTGCATTATTACAGATATTGAGCAAGGAGAGTAAATACATATCCCCATGTACATCCCGACACAATACAGAATTTCCATTTATGAAAGATAAGAAAAGGGGAATGACAGGTAAAGAAGGTTAAATAACTGTGCCAACGTTTGGGATTTTGGAAATGCATTTTACCAGATAAACAACAGGAAATTATTAAGTTCTTTGAACACATGGTATTTTAAACCAAGTCAAAAACTGATGCCCTGTGTTAAAGGCAGGTGTGGCACATTAAAGAACCCTCCTTACACATTGCCCTAAGCACGCTGCAAAGGTCAAAATTTCTGTCACTATACCTATAGCTGGTGACTTCCCTATTAATCAATCAATCAATCTTTGAATTAATGGTGGAGAAAACAAGAGTACCCAAAGAAAGAATTTAGCCAAGTGTTCTAAACTATATACAAACAGAAAGCCTAATATATCCTGAATAACATCTTTAGTCTGCAGGGAGATTGGTTTTCAACAGCTGGTTGTATATTTTCAACAGCTGGTTGTATAGAGTGGAGTAATAGTGGACATCCAAGTCAAGATTCTTTCACTTATATCAAGGGAGTCAGTTGAGGAATGGTAGAGGAACTCAGAGCGTCGATAGATAACTGATGGCCTTTAGCAAGCAAACTTGCAAACTTTCTACACAAAGATTTAAAGACTGGGAAATGCAAGCATCAATTATTCAATAAATCCTTTAACAGAAAAATGTAATCGTAATAGAAAGATTGAATAACCAATTCCAAAAGTTATTATGACCGATTTGGGATATTACAGAATTTAATCTCTTCCTGGAACAGCGTTTAAGTATGGATTTTTCAACACACACTAATAATAAGTTTAAATATTTCAACAATAAATTCCCCTGTTTATTGTTATGAATTTTAATAAATATTTATATGAACATGCACATATGCTAACCGTCTTTGAGGAAGTGTCCGAAATTCACATCGATGAACATAATTACAGCTATTCACAGCTAATTAAATGCTTTATATTAAGAAAAATTTATAATGTCGATATATAAATCAATTTTCTCCCAAGTAATTGCTAAATGAATATACATGACTACAAACAAAATAAAATTCTACCTTTATTAATAAAAGTGAAATATTGGTGCAGTAATTCGGTACAAATCTATCGTACATTTCACAATTCATTCACACTTAATATGCCATACCTGCACTGAATTGATAACAAGTATTTGCACGAGACCTTTTGTCTTGGTAAATGTAAATTTTAATTACATTGTGATATCGCCAGCAATAGATGAAAAGAATATTTTTTTATGTTTTCCAATGGCAATCATTAGATGAAATCAATTTTTTTTTTACCAAGCCAATGTTTCTCTTTTAGCAATTTTATCTATTAACAATTTGTACCATAATTTGTTCAGTACCAAAAAAAAAAATTAAATATTGAGCCTTATTTGGCCCAGATCATGCTATTTCTTATATATATATATATATATATATATATATATATATATATATATATATATATATATATATATATATATATACCATTTCATATCATATTACAATATGTTTTACCAGAATATCATTTTTAACAATGATATCATTATTTTATAATTACAGAGTTTAGAAGTTCCAAGGCAGTGAAAATTTCCAGTTGCTTATCAATGAAAAGAAATTAAGATGTGCTATAACGATGAAAGGATTAAAAAAAATTATGGATATAAATGTAAAAATTAAAATAATAATCACGAAAAGCAAGCAATCAATAGTAACTACCAATAACAATTTAACAGTTAGAATAGAAGGAAGATCCAAAAAATAGTTCAAAGTTTTTCATCATATATCAAGAGTTTAAGACAATCAAATTGGAAAGAAGACTCATATTCAAAATTTTTTTTTTTAGATATTGCATTGGAAGGAAGACCACATAATTAAAAAAATTCAAAGTTTTTGATATCAAGATTTTATGAAAATCACATTGGAAAGAGGACTCGTATTTTTAAAAAAAAAAAAATCTAGTTTTCAGATATCACATGGGAAGGAAGACTGCATAATAAAAAAAAATTCAAAGTTTTTGTTATCAAGAATTTACGACAATCACAATGGGGAAAAAAACTCATATTTTTAAAAGAAAAATCAGATATTAGATATCACGTTGGAAGGAGTGACGCATAATAAAAAAAAAAAAAAAAAAATCGAAATTTTTTATATCAAGAGTTTACGAAAATCACACTGGAAAGAAGACTCATATTTTAAAAATCAGTTTTTAGAAATACATTGGAAGGAAGACTGCATAATAATAATAATAATAATAATTTCAAAGTTTTTCTAATATTAAATAAGAAGGATTCTATACTATAGTGTTCAATTACTGATTACAAGTGATTCTTGGTTACAAGGTAGAAAATATTTATATATATGTGTGTATACCGATACTCAACCAATATCAACAGCAGCAGTGTGCTATAGCTATCAGCCGAAAGGCCGATATCAAACAGATAAACTGTTTCTGTCTAAAGGTTTCCTATCATAAGAAACTTGTATTAGTGGTATCAATAGTATTGTGCTATATCATTCAAAGGTATTCTGTTATAGTTTCCAAGGCAATTTGAGATTTTCCACCACCGACTTGGGAGTCCATTATTAGCAATTTTGACATCTTTGTGATCATCATGTGAAACAGGTTTTTGTTAATCATCGGAAAAAAAATTATATATACAACTATATTTATCAAGGAAAAAATATATATAACCTGTTATTTTTTTTTTCCAAAAGTTTTTTTTATCAATTAATTCATTCAAACAAAAAAAAATTTTTAAAAGTGGAATGAAATTTCAAAATGGAAAATGATGTACAACATGTGGAATTATTTGTAATCAATTTCATGTTGGCTTAAGTCAAGTTGTGAAAATAAATCATTCTATCACGATCGGATGTCCCAGGAGTTATCAGAATAAATAAAAATAGAAAAAAAGGTAAACAGTTATGATTTCAAAAGAAAATTTTTCATTTTAATAAAAATTAAATAGTCAAAAAATACAATTCAAATGTTTACAGAAAACTATTAAGTAAAAACATTTATAGAATAGTGAATTTTAAATGCAAAAGTAATCAAATTTCTTTTTCCAAAAAAGTGATATCTTTGAAAAGAAAACTCAAGTTTTTGAAGTTATCAATAATTAAAGATCAATTAAAAATCAAACAAATGATATTGTTTATGACCAAAGCAATCATTGAAATCCCAAACAAAGGTTTGATTTTCAGAAGAAGAAATATAAAAATGAACAATGTGTTAAAATGATTGGCCATATTTTTAATTCCCCGACAAAACAATTACGCTAAATGAAGTCTTAACTCTGACGTTTGATGACAGGTGTTTTCATTATATATTGATCAAATGTTTTCTAAAAAAAGAAATGAAGATTATGTGTGAGAAAAATAGTAATCAGTAAAAAAAAAAAAAAAAAAAAAAGAATCATTTGTAATTAATGATTGAAAAAGCCAATAACGACTATGACACAAAAGGGAATGGACATTAGGATCTCTACCTGGGTATTATAATTAACTGATCATTAGAAATGCCAGTTAGATCAACCTGTTGTGTCTGATGATTGTCAAAGTGCATATCATATCAAAAAACAGAGTGAAGAAATTTAACTCATCAATGCAGAAGTATAATATTTCCGATTTAAATGATTCTTTTAAGAGCATTAATTCTTCCACAAACAAAGCATTTGTATATGAGCCAACGTATAATTCTGCTGATGTTTCTACATCAGATTCATTGTGCAGCGGTGGATTTTGTGATTCCGCTTTTGGATTTAATGGGACAACAGATAGTGGACGAAATTTTTCCAATTCGACAATGGATGAAAACTACAACTGGGTGGTGTTAATGCTGTCCCCTCTAATTGTTTTCGGTGTTGGTGGGAATACACTAGTTTGTATGGCTATTTCCATGGAGAAACGACTACAAAGTGTGACAAATTATTTCTTACTTTCACTAGCGATAACAGATCTTCTTGTTTGTGTCATTGTAATGCCTTTTAGCATTATACATGAGTTTGTAGGTAAGTAGAGAAACAGAAAATCAAGTGGAGGGAAGGGGGAGATTCGGAAAAGGGAGGGGATAAGATACAGTTGGGCATTTATTATGACTGGGATAGGGGGTTTAACCATTTTATTTATTTTTTTTTTCTTTCTCTTTTTGGATCAGGGAATTTTTAACATCAAAATACAACACTTTAATTTGAGTAGAAAAAGGGATTTGAATTTTTTAAAAAAATATTAACAATTTTTAAAAAAATATTATCAATTTCTTTAACAGAAATTTAAAATCTAGATTTAGAAACCAGGTTGGGTAGGGCTATAGGTTTTTGCAGTTTTTTTCCCATCTATTTCAATTTAACTCCGAACAAAAGTAATTCAATTACTTGTCACAGGAAGTAACTATTTCCAAATACACATCTGCACACTGTTATCATTTACTTTATCTTTAAACTCGTATATAAAAAAAACAACAACAACAAACAACCGACGACAACTTTCAATGTTTTTATTTGGGTCAAATAAGATTTCTTGGTATTGTTTATAAAACTGGTATGAGAAACCAGATGAAAAAGGTATGAATTTCATACCATCTTACAAAAACTACTAATACAGCCCTTTCAGTAGATTTTGAAGTAGCAGACAGTGTTGAAAAAGTAGCCAGCATGAGGGTCCATCTTCGCGCAAAGCACGAGGCACTGTGTGAGGGGGAGGTGCGGAGGGGGATGCGTCCCCCTCTGGCGGTGGGGGTCCTCCCCCGGAAAATTTTTAAATTTTACATTGAAAATGGTGCATTCCACTGCATTTTTTGCATTAACATAGTAGAAAAATTAACCAATCATTTTTTCAAAAATTCAATGAACTCTTTTTGGTGAAAAAATAATCCATATATAGCGGGGGATGTCGCCGATTCTGTAGTATAAAATAAAAAATCAAACAAACAAAAACAACAGAAACAAAAACTCGTGTAACAGATAAATGTTTTTATTCAGTAAATTTTTAAGGATCCAATAAACGTCAACTCTACCGGCTCCCACTCGCATCTTCACCCATCCCGACTGTTCATAACGTTAAGTGTAATCAAGCATTTTTAGAGGGGTGTTTGGTAATAATTATGTACCATCACTGTCTTTACTTCTTTTCCCCGAAAAGTCTAGTAACGTTGCCCGCCGTTTTATCATTCATAAATGAGACGATGTGTAGTCTAGAATGTGTAGACGTCAAAACAGGAACTAACCCGCAATTCCCATACTATAGCTTCCATTTACGCTACACTTTTTATGCATTACCAAGGACCACATCTCGATCTTTAAAACGCACATTTAAGGGCATTTTTATTATTACAGTTAAACGTCTAAATGATCATTTCAAGTAACGCATGGGAACCGATTTGGATAGTAAAGTAAAGAGGGTTAAACACTTAGTCTTTCTACCGTAACTAAAGTGAAAGTAGCCGACGTGTACTGCTCAAAACTGACAAAGTAGCCGACGCTTTTCGTCGGCCGTCGGCTTCTATTGAAACCGCTGCTAATAGTTCATATGAACAGTAGAAACCAAGTTAAATATCAGGTATGTCTGCAGTTAGTAGTGTTTAATTAAAGGCTATATCAATAAGAAGCAGATGCATTATAAATAATAATCTTCACTGGCGTGAAACCGATATGATACCAATTTATACAACCTGCTTCAATGTTAAAGTTAAACTACAGCTTTTTAGTAAAAAAAGATACTAACATAAATCTTTATCAATCAAATATGCTTAATCAAGTCTTATATGATATTAAAAGTGGATATATGTGTGTATATATGAAGGGATGTATCAAAGCAAAATAAAACAGCATGTGTGTGTGTGTGTGTGTGTGTGTGTGTGTGAGAAAGAGATTGAATGAATAAGGATTTATGCCCAAGTCAAGAATATATCAAAACATCACTAACTATAGGTGAAGCTGCATAAATTTTTATCCTTTTCTTAGAGAGAGAAAGAGAGAGAGAGAGAGAGAGAGAGAGAGAGAGAGAAAGTGAGTCTACAAAGTAATTACTTTTAAATAGAATACTTGTGATGACTTGCCAACATCTAGCATCTTGCTTTTAAATCAAAAACCAGATTCCATCTTGTTAAATTTTTATTTAACAGTTCAACAGCAAACATGCCATGGATCATGTATAGGTGTTGATGTTTGTATAAAGACATGTAATGGTTCGCAAAGCAAACAAGGTTTAATGGTTCGCAAAGCAAACAGAATTTTAAGGTTCACATAGCAAGTAGAATTCAAAGGTTCACAAAGCAAATCAAATATGAAAGTTCGCATAGCAAATCCAATATGAAGGTTAGCATAGCGAACCAAATACAAAGTTTTGCATAGCAAACACAATGTAAAGATTTTAATAGCAAAAAGAATGTAAAGGTTCACATACTTAGTAACTAGCAATGGTTCATCAGCATTGTGGAATTTGTTCAAAACAGCTAACTAAATGTACATCAGGGTGCTATAGTTATATAAGAAATTACATAAAATGAAGCAAATACTATAACTGTCCACACCCCCTTACAGCAAATACTATAACTTTCCACGCCCCCTTACAGCAAATAATATAACTGTCCACACCCCCTTACAGCAAATATCATAACTGTCCACACCCCCTTACAGCAAATATCATAACTGTCCACACCCCTTTACACAAAAAAGTCCACTTGAGTCCAGTTGGTATCATGTACTGTTAAAGTGTCTGATTATAGTTTGTGGACTTATGATGAGAAATGACCTTGTAGACTGGCATAGCACACATTGTAATTGGAGATTTCTTTCAATATCATATATCTATCTACCTACATATATATATATATATATATATATATATATATATATATATATATATATATATATATATATATATAAAGAGAGAGGGGTTTTTATGAGGAAATACACCAATTCACATCAGTTCATATCACAATGTGTTCACAACCTACACAGAATTCCAAACCACTTGATCATATTAATATTAATATTTTATACTGCCTACAGAAAAATTACCAATCACTTCCTGGTTGCAATGATCTGAGTTTATCACTTGCATTTACAAAGTACAATATATATGCAAAGACAATGAGCAAAGGACATTATAACTGAATTCTTGGCATTTCAATCCAGTTAATTCACACTTCTTTTCCTTTTTGTTACAACTTGAGACATTATTTTTGGCATCTTTTACATCCAACACTTATATTACTCACTTTATTCACATGTCCAGATGAGCAACATTCGTTTTGGGATTATAAATGTCCTTTTCAATTGCCTGCTACAGTGTCAAGTTATTCTTTTCATATATATATATATATATATATATATATATATATGATCCTGCACTCTTGCTTTTTTATTATTCATTTATCTATTTATTTATTTATTTATCTATTTATTTATTTATTCTGCAAATATTGGTTCAAAAATCCCATAAGAAATAAAAAAAAACCTTATGTGAGTTGCCTGAAGTTTTAAAGCCTTTTGCATCAGCAATGGAGTGGAATAATGGTGTTTTATGTCCCAGTCAGGATTCTTTCACTTACACTTTCAGTTTTGGAATGGTGGAGGAAACCAGAGTATCCCAAAAACCATGGACATTCGCCAAGCAAAAGGACAAACTGTCACATACAAGAATCTGCCCATTAGGGATTCAAAACTTTTATTCAGCAATGAAAGGAGTTATGTTGTCTAAGTGAGACTTTAAACATCTTGACCAATGAAGGCTCTAAAATGCATTAGAATGAGTTGCTTAAAAAGCTGTTTTAGACCTAATACATAATCTGTATAGGTTCTTAAGAATAACTATCATTTTTACGAACAATAAAACAAATAATTTGCAAAAGAAAAAAAAAAAAAAAACAAATTTGGCCATAACCATCTGCACCAAAAACTATAAATATATATTAAAAAAAAAAATAGAGATTCCATAAATCTACTTTTTCACCAATGGAAACAGCTCTGCTGAGAACATTTAGTAGAAAAAATACCCTTTTTTCTGGTTGCTGGCTTTAAACAACCAGTCTATCTCAATACAGTATTCAACACTTTATCAGAAAGTCATGATGTGAATTCTCGTAAAAAACGAAAAGCATTTTAAAACAAGAAAACAGATAATAAAAGTTTTAAAGGGGGATGATAATGATGTAAACCACCACAATTTTCAGATAAGTATCATTTACCTGACAATTTTAATGTCTCTACTGATGATTTCAAAATGAAGATATTGCTTTTTCATATCTTAATATTTCTAAATATACCTTTTTTATTGTAGAATGCTGATTTGGATTTTATCATCATTTTCAATAGAATTAGGTACAAATATTCTTCAATTTACTGATACACATTTCTTAATTCTCTTTATTTAGGGACAATCAGTTTGTTTTGATGTTATATCCGACATTTAATTAGCAGTGCAGTTTAAGGAAGACATTGTTTGATAATTAAAAATAGTTGCAACTATCTGTGCATGAAGGGTGGCTGTGAATAATACTAAAGTGTAAAGAGGTGTGCATATGTGAAAGGGTGCAGTGGAATAATAAAGTTTTTATGCCCCATTAAGAGATTTTTTTCACTTATATAAAAGCAGTCAGTTCAGAAATGGTAGAGGAAAATGGAGAGCCTGAAAAAAAAACAAATGACCTTCATCAAGCTAACAGACAAACTTTCTTACAGTGGGATCAGTATCTTTTTGGATTCGAACCCAGGCAGTAAGGGTGGTATGATCAGTAAGCATGACCTTTAGACAACTTAGCCAATGAGGCCCCCATATGTAAAGGAGGAAGTACATGAATGTATTAAAAAGTGAAAGAATATGTAAATGTATAAAAGTGCAGGGTGTGTGTGTGTGTGTGTGTGTGTGTGTGTGTGTGTGTGTGTGTGCTGTGCCCAAGTTAGTTTTCTATACAGAGAAGGGAAAGATTAATGGTTTTAGACAAAAAGTATACCTGAAACTCGCATGCTTCAAAATATATACAGAACTTGGATATAAAATGTTTGACGTCTTAATTCTGGCTATGACTAAGTGGCTAGCCAACTAATTTATATCCATGGCAAGTTTATTTCCGCTACAAAATTTTTTTATTAGCAAAAATTCATGCATTATGAGGAATTACATAATTAGCAATTTCATTAATTTCTTATCATTTCAACATATATATAACAGATCAAAGACACATCTAACTAATCTTAAGTAGCAAAAACTTATGCTGTAAATCTTCATAAAACTGCAACAGACTCATAAAAACAGAATTTTGATAGTAAAATAAACTGCAGTGTTTTAATTGCAAACAATCTGGCATTTTCAGCTGTCTAAGGTATGGTATGCCTCCTGTTGGGGGTTCAAGTACTGTTTTAAAAGCCTCAACCTCTTGGCATCATGTAAGGTGCACGAGTACAGACTGGGCTCTTGGAAAGCAATATAAACTAGGAAGTGTCAGTTATTTGACGTCATATAGTTCAATATGAAAAAAAAACAACTATTTTTAAGTCTTTTGCATTCATTCAACCAGCAAAAACTCTTATATTAGACAAAAATATTGTAAAAAAAACCCTTAGAACCGTGAGGCGATCAAATATGCTCCTGATCTATGTAAGACACTTTAGGAGTGAAGGCTAGAGACAAAAAATACTTGGCCATCTAGAATACTTTATACAGTAATTGACCACAGAAGCATATAAAATAGTGAAACTGGAATACAGTTCATTATGATAACCAATGAGCCACAACCTGTAGGCGAGACGGCATGTATTGGACAGTAGCACAGCATGTTTTATTTTATCTTTGTAATGACAATACATAATGCGGATAGAAAAGTCCAGACATCGCTGCAGCCGTCTTGATATGATATGATACATGCACATACATGTTTATATTTAAAGGTTAAACACCAATATGTATTACCTATATCGGCACGGAAATCAAAGCCATCTTTATCAGGAAATATGCACTAGTCAAGTGATATCTTCCAGATAAATATCACACTTAGGTTACTGTAAAATAGATAAATATATCACTTCTGTTTGCTCTTAATTCAAGTGTAAGCTGTACTGGAATCTTTCTGGGTAACATTTTTCTCTGTTAATCAAACAACATTTAAGAAGTCTTCAATTGTGTTGAGATACATCTGATCAACCAGTATTTTATTTCAATAAAATTAACGAAATCAAAATAATTAGTTGGTTCTTGATCTAAATAGATGAGAAGTAACAGATTGTGCTAAATATTTTACACAGGAAAGAATTTTTTTAAACAGTCTGCTCTACAAATTTTAAAAAAAATTATTTATTTATTTATTTGTTTATTTATTTATGAACTTATTTATTTATTTATTAATTAATTTATTTATTTATCTATTTATTTTAGATAGTTTTCCTACAAACCCAGCAACATAATTTAATTTTTTGGGTATTTTTTTTTTTAATGGTACAATTATCTCCATTTTGCTAAAACAGTATTGTATGTCAGCCACCTCATCTTAAAAAAATTATTATCAAAACTAAAAAAATGGAACTTAATTTGGAATCCAATAATAAACAACAGGTCATTGGATATCCGATTCTGTCCATGATGCTTTGAATCTTAACAAAAAAATCCTTGCAATTGATGACCACAAAATCTGCCTAACATAATTAGTTGATATGACAGGCCTTTGACAAACTCTTTGAGTATCACTATAATCTGAAAAGTCACATAAACATAATCATTTCCAATAATTTGAAGAAATTCAATTATCAAACCTGATGATGGTTGGTGAAAGTCTACATGTGACTTCTGGCTATCTAGAATCAAAATCATGTTGCTTGACCAATATGTTTTGAGGATAGTCTAATATGTCCAAAATTAAGAGTGGAGCATAATGAGTGTGCTTTACGAATGCTTCCCTTATATCAAGACAGGCTGTTCTGTGTTGCTTTGAGCTTTGGCAAGCAAACTGACAAACTCTCTTAAACTGGGATATACCCAATTGGGATTCAAATGTAAAGAGGCGAGAGGCTCTGAATGACATTATTCATCATTTTCAATATCTGCCAAAATAAGATTCAAACCTAAGGAGATGAGAGGCTCTGAATGACATTAGCAAGCACTTTCAACATCTGCCTAAATGGGATTCAAACCTAATGGGTTGAAATGGCTAAAAAGACATTAGCCAACATTTTGAATGCCCCCCCCCCCCCACTTTTTTACGATCTTTTCCAGATATTCCCACAATAGAATCAATGTAAGAAAGCTATTATTTCATTTATTTAAACAGAACAGATTTAATCTTTTATCCAAAACAAAGAAATAACAGTTACCATCCTGTAATAAAAATGATTGCAGATCCTACAACGTTTAAATCTTCAAATCGTTTTATAATCATCATGCAAAACAAACCAAATATAGAATTCTAAACAACTTTCTATCATTCATTCAATAATCCTATCACAGATATCTTAATGGGAACTTTTTTCAATATAAATATTTTGAAATTGCATCAGTAAATTTCGATTTTTCAAAATTGTTTTCCCAACAAACAACATCAACAGCACACAGTAACAAGGATGTAATACGAATTTCTCTGTATTAAAAACGTCGAATTGATTTCCATTTTGGTATAATGACTGCATGAAAGGGATTATTTCTTCTTTACAAAACATAGCCATGTAATATCTATAAATTAAAATTGCTATCAATGAATAAGTTATCAACGAGACACGTTTCAAAAAGCATGCTGCTTAAAATATGATACACAGCATGTCAAAATAGCTATTACTATTTCTAACCATTTCTAAATTAGATTTTGTACTTCTTATAAGCTTGTCCGGGGCTACGTAAACGATGTTTCTACATGTTAAATAGCACATTTCAATACCCCTGATTGGCGGGAATTACTGGCAAAGAATGCAAAAAAAAAAAATGCAGTGCATTAATAAAGTTCATGCCCAAGTCAACAGTGTTTCATTTATATTAAGACAGTCAGTTCTGAAATAACAAAGAAAACTGGAATACCAAGACAAAACAAATGACCTTCAGCAAAATAAATTGACAAATTTTCTAAACTCTGGCTGATTAGATTTGATTCTCGGCATGTGACATGCGACATAATTCACTGGCCGAGACTTCAACACTTTAGGCCATTTGTTGATTTGATTCTCGACAGCCATAAGTCACATGATCCACTGGCTGACACTTCAACACTTAAGACCACTAGGAGATTTGTTTCTAGATAGCCAGAAGTCACATGATCCATTGGCTGACACTTCAACACTTTAGACCACTAGGAGATCTGATTTTAGGCAGTGAGGGGCAATAGGCCAACGCTTAAGAGTACTTGTCCAAGAAAGAAAGAGAAAACAAAACAACGTTACAATCTAAATTACTGCAACTCAAAATTTCATTTTTCTGCACATTATTGATTTCTTTTTCTTTCGTTTTTGGTCTTAATTTTTGGACTATTAAAATTAGCTGCATGAGACTTGACTTGGCTATAATCATGCAAAGAATAATTGTTGAATGCCAATAAAGTCATGGTAGAATTTTACACTATTTGAACAACAAATTGCAGGTAATAACTTGTAAGAATAATTTGAAACCTGATTGCAGCCGGCAAGTTAGCGACCACGGATATGCAAACAATAATAAAATAAATAATCAATGATTTTAAGACATTTCCAGAGTTATTACAACTAAATCTGAATTCCTAATCAAACACATATAACGCATATTGTTTGAACACGAACCCTGTCTTAACTGTAATTATGTAGGTTTTATATATTAATAATACTGTAAGACAATTAAGCAATAATGTAACATTTCTCAATGTTTGAGTTGCTATCTAAACTCTGGTACCAATCTGTTTTTCTTTTTTTGAAAAAATATTTGTGATAAGGAAGTAATTTTTGACTATAAACCTTTTCAAGAAGCAAACCAACAAAATGGCTTCAAAATATGGAGTGTGGAGTGGAGTAATTGTGGAGAATCTTTCACTTATTTCGAGGTGGTCAGTTCTAGGATGGTGGAAGAATGCCCGGAGAAAACCACCGACCTTCAGCAAGCAAACTGACAAACTTTCTCACACTAGGATCTGTCCTGAATAGGTTCAAACAAAGGCCGTGAGAGGCACTGTGATCCGTAAGCGCGCTTTAGACACACTCACTCACCGAGGCCCCTTGCTTCAAAATATGGCAGTTGATCTTAAAACCAATCATATAGTTTATTGACAGTGTTTTTTCAACAAGACATATGATTAGAAATTTTGTTACAACACTTTGTAAAATACTTCTAGAAGGGTTCTCCAGTGGTGGAGTGAAAGCAAAGAGGGGTGGGTGGGTGGGTGGTCTTTACTACATACAGTCTATCACTTCTATACATCCATTATTTATACATTTAATACAACAGTAACTATCTATTCTATTCTAATAGATAACTGACAATAGGATATATGGACAAGCTCCCCGAGTGTGGAAATTAAAATGCTACACATCATGTATTTCTATATGACACACCAACACATACAAGGAAATATATTTACTAAGTAATGATGGTGACATTTTCAAATAGAAAAATAAATTCCTCTAGCAGTCCTACTACAGAGTTTGAACTTATTTCTTTACATGGTGTTTTCAATTGTTAATTACATGAATCTGATAGACTTATTCATAATAAATTAAATGGTATTTCTGGTTAATAAAACTTCTGAATACTGCTTATTTCAACTATACAGTTAAGTATTTCAAGGTCCTATCTTTTCTCTTTATTACTCTCTCTTCTCTCTCTCTCTCTCTCTCTCTCTCTCTCTCTCTCTCTCTCTCTCTCTCTCTAAAACAGTTAAACTTTTGACAAGTTGGATCAATGCCTACAACCCATTAAATGCTGTTGGGTTTGTAGACTGAAGCTTTCATTATCCAGCTTTCTAAGACCAATATTTTGTGGTCTAACCAGAGAGGGGCAAATTCCACCAGGACAGCTGGCCTTCATGGATGAATATTTAACACTGGACATCAATACTAACAAAGATGCCAGTAGCATAATCTTACTTCTTTTGGATTAACTGTAGACAAGCTTAAAAGGATTTTCTTTTAGATATTTATTTGTATAATTATTTGTCTTTGAATCAAATTTGGGTTTGAACTTTTAAGATTATTTGCTTTAGAATCAAATTTGGTTTTGAACTTTTAAGATTACTTGTTTTATAAACAAATTTGGCTTGCACTTTTAACTTTAATCATTCATCAAAAATTCTAAAGTCTGAAGATCAGAATGGTAAATAAGATATATAAGCAATACTATAACACTGAAATAAAATCATTTAGGCATTGAAGGTTACACAAATTTCAGTTAAGTTTCTAGAGACAAAATTACTAACAGAATTATTGAACAAATACACTCTAATCGAAAATGTCTATGCTTGAATTCTCCTAAAAAGTTGTTGACTTTTCGATTTTTTTTCCTTAAAATACCAAATAATATTGTTTTCCTTTCATATAAATGAAATTAAGGACCATAATGTGGTTGCTTTGAAATATAGTGTTACACAATTTGATTGGATAGATTACCACCAATTTCATCCAATGGGTGTTGTTTATCTTCCACATAAAGAAATATATAGACCATAATGTGGTTGATTTGAAGATATTGTTTTACGTAATTTGATTGAATAGACCAGTCACTGTAATTTCATCCAAT
The DNA here is from genome assembly GCA_029721355.1 of Tegillarca granosa. Lineage (NCBI taxonomy): Eukaryota > Metazoa > Mollusca > Bivalvia > Arcoida > Arcidae > Tegillarca > Tegillarca granosa. The sequence goes on from CM056602.1 coordinate 44,536,963, forward strand.
GGGTGATTATTAAGTAGAACTAACTACATGATGTAACCTTCTGTCTGTCTGGAAGTAGGTCATTATCAGGCTTAAATTACAACCATTATAAAAATAATAATAGTGCCCTTTTTGGACAGAAAATTAAAGAATGTCTTTCAATCAACTGGGGAAGCGATGGTTATAATTAAGAAGTGATTTCAAATAGGGAAATAATGTTTACAATTAAGAAGATATTTCAAAATATTTTTATGCACAACAAGCACTTTTTGTTCATTAAAACATATCTCTTCCAATATTTCTATGAACATCCAATTTCTACATCAGTTTTGTGTAAATTGATTTACACACCCTGAGAACTATGGTTAAAGGTATTGAGTCAAAAACGTTAATTTAGACTTAATGTTTCAGGTTAGGACTAAACTTCATGAATGTCATGACAATCTGTCATTTTTTTCCACCCTGAGCGTGTACAATGCAATGTGTCATGGCAATGTTGACTGGCTGTTCATTATCAATCGTTAAGTGTCAGGTGATCATACATCAACCAAACAGAGCTAAGAAATTAATAAGAGGTAAAATAAAGTCAATTACACTAGCTTTGTGTTTTACTGTGACTCAAATGTAAACGTTTTTCTGACTATCACTGCTAAATAATGTAGATATATTTACATACCTTGAAACAGAAATGAAGCAAATCTTAATTTCTTATCAAGTTTTTAAACACTTACCTAAAATAAAAAGAAAAGAGAATTTCAAAATTCTATTAAAATAAGTAAATAATAACATTTTATTTTAATACAAACTTAAATAAATGAAATACTTGATAATGCAATCAATCACCTTATGAATAAATAAGGGTCTGTAAGTCTTTGTAATTATATCAAAAACAAAAACAAGAAAGCAATTTGGCAAAAATGTTTTGGTTTTTTTTTTTTAATTTACAAAATAGTCAGATTCATAGTATAGATACAGATTAGTTTTATCAAAGTGTATATCTTAATTTCACAGCCCTAGCTAATTCCTGATTACAAGGTAAGTAGTGGACAACCACTTCCCAAAAATATCCCTGATAACTAGCGCTATTTAAAAACTGATTATTACCACAAAGATTAGATTAGGAGTTGTAAAATGTATAACTTTGACCATATATCATCATTAACCAGTCAAGTTAGAGCCTGTACCAATACAGGTGGCATCAAATGTCAACCTGTATCTTGTAAAGCCATGGTTTGATGGATGAATGGTGCTTAAACCAAAATATACCAAAACTGCTGTTGTTACGATAAGGGTTGAGTAACAGAACAGTGTTTCTCATCATCAAAACTTTAACAATGAATATAGACACTTACACTTACAATTCAGAATCACAAATATTCATGAGGGATTAAATTTTCCCTTTTTTTTGTGGGTTAGTGATAACCTCGAAATTTAATGTCACATAATTTCATATTCTTAATTACCAAGGTCCCTATTGGCTTCATTTTTACAAAACTCAATTCAACAAAATTTTCTCCAAACAGAATTTTTTAAAATTTCAAGACCATGAAATTTTAACCCAATGGATATTAATGATACTACAGTAGTTCAATAAGGTTTTGTATGACCTTAGGTTTTTTGTTTTTTTTTTTTTTTTTTGGTTATAATTATTTTTTCCTTTTTTTTTTTTTCCTCTCTTCTTCTTCTTTGCAGTGTAAACAAACAATCTAATAATATTGTTATGTGCAGAATATTGAATTTTTTACTAAAAAGAAATATTCAAAATTCTGCATATGACAACATAGTAATTGAGTATGAAGTAGAAGAAAAAATATAATACATTGCTTCATTCAAAATATTTTCTATACATTAAAATTCACCTCAAATTTTTAAGACCAACAGTCATACATTTATATGCTTAAGACACACGTGTTGGTAATGTACTCTTAAGTAAATCTTTTTGCTAAAACAATTAAGTACAAAATATTATCAACACAAATATTTTGATAAAGTTCATCATTAACAAATTAATGATCAATTAATCTGTCTTTTTCTCTGAAGAAATTACTACATCATAAACAATGGTTTGCAACGGTAACCAGTTTCATGGTGATAATGTTTCAACAAATAACTGTCGTTCATGTTCATTTCATAGAATGTTCAATTTCATTCGTTACCATGACATAATACATGACATATTTCTGTCAAGAACATTTCATTAAAACATCATACTTTTCACACAGGCAACAAAAACATCACAGCCTGAAAGACAAGACTTCATTTAGGGAAAGAATGAAAGATATATAAAATTTGCCAAAATCCGACCCAAAAAAACTCCGCCAGAACGACAAGACTCCATCTAGATACAGCCTAAAAGACATACACAATCTCCAATAGATAGTCAATATCAGAAAATAATTCTATTTTACAGAAATATTTATCAGTAAATGCCTTCGTTCTATCTGTCTTCCACTATATATAGTACCCATAAACATGTTTCTTGATTGTATGCCAGTACAAAGCATAATATTTAGATGGAAATGAGAGATTAAAAAGTATGAGGTGTTCAAGTACACTTTCTATCTCTAATTACAATGAGAAGGACCCACTGGTTTTATCATTCATCATATATATTCTAATTACAACGAGAAACACCCATAGGTTTTATCGTTCATCATATATATATCTTGCATTATTAATAATTTTAAACACAAGTTTAGATGAATAATTTAAGAAAGAATTACTTGGCAGCAAAAGGTTTAAGCTTGTAGTGTTTTTGTTTTATGCATCTTGCAGTCTGGAAAGACAAAAAAAATCTCCTAGAGTTGAGTTGAGTAAAGGTGTTTAACATCTATAGTGCAGAAATTTTGTCTGTATGTTGCATTGACAGCATTATACAGCAGGGTTTTTTATCATGCCTCACCTACCGTGACACGGGACCTCATTTATGTGAAGTTCAAATGTAAAAGAACTGTTACTTTCATTTCATAATGCCGAGTGCTTGGCAAAAGAATAGTAACTACCCACTTTCAAGTCTTGGGTCAGACTTATGAAGCCAACACTCTCCAAACTGAGCTACCACAGTGGTAAATCTCCTAGAGCTCTGAAACCAGTGCAAGATTCTTATCAGAAAAGATATGTGAAATTCATGTATCCTTACACCTTACTAAAACAGCATTCAAGAACTTACAAACTTTTCTCTTGGGATGGGTTTAGGGCACAGGTGAATTTATCGATGGGGATATCCAATAAAGTAATTAAACGCCTGTTACATTATTATGACTGAGGATAACAGACTGTGTAAAATTAATAATTAAGGTCCTGTCAGTTATATACAGTAAAGGTGTTTACAGTGACCTATATAAGTGTATCTGTCTGACCTTTGTAAATCCCAGAATGCACCTGTGATCAGATGATATCATGATGTAAGAATTGATCAAGATTTGATTTGATTATGATCTTTAGAAAAAACTACTTTTATCTTGTAAATTATAGTTATAGCTGAATGTGGTAGGTGTTAGAATGAGACTAAATTTGCATTTTTATCTCATTTTTTTTATATTTTCAGTTAGAACACGTAACAGAATTGACAAAATATATGAGATCTAACCAAAACTTTATCAGACTGTAAGAACTGGCCAAAATTCTGAACTCTAAAATGTGAGATAAACAGCCCTGAACTGAAAAAAGATAATTTCTTTTTACAGTTCTGAGTTGGTTTATCACTTGCCTATAATGCCACGGTTTTTGGGTTGCCAAGGACTCTAGTTTTGCTAAGTGTTCTGGGTTTTTGGCCACAGTAATCTGTTTTTAGTCTTCATTGTAAAAGGGTTATAAATCTGTATAAAATTTAAATCTAATTGCCAAGTTTGCTTGACTAAAATTGGTGGTATTTTTCTCCATTATCCCAGTACTGACCATCATGATATAGGTGAAAAAATAAAACTTAACAGGAAAGTAAAACATCATAACTCCACTCCACTCTAAATGACAATTCCTCAAAGAAAAAGTGAAACTTTCGAGGCTGAAGTCCGAGTATCTTTCTGTACTGCGAGCAATGAAATCAGTCTGCCATTTAATTTACAGAACAAGCACCAGTCTCATAGGTTCTGAGAGTCTTGCAATATTTTATTTGTATTCAAATATGACAATGAACATCAGCAACCAGACACTGCAATCAGTTACATCAAACATACTATTCTACATTGACGTCATTTGACACCATAACTTATCATGTTCATCCAACAAAATGGAAATCGCCAATTCACAATGGTCACATAATACTTACAGACCCTATTATGGCCTATGAAAACATCAAATAGCACCATATAATTATAACCAATTAACTATTAGAATTAAATTCCGCAACACAAATCATACAACAACAACACAACAAACAGCCTATAATTATTATAACGTCTCTTGAGTCCAATATTTTCAAATCATCTTAGCACATACATTTATTGCCATCCACTCTTATATACAATTAAGAGAGGAGCATCCTATCACTTGTGAATAAGTAGCATCATTTTCTAATTTATTTATTTATTTTTTTTTTTTTTGCCAATATCATAAGGTTTTTAATGATGTAACTATTATTTACTTTTAACTTGGTTGTAAATCATGGCAAATTATTATGACAAAAATTTCCCCAAGAGGCTTATATTAATAAATGGTGAATCTAGGATCGAAGGCAATTTAGTAAACTTAATAAACTATTTGACATTTCAACGATTCCTATTTAGTTAGCTTCCAAACAATGCCTCCAAATGATTCCAGAATTTTTTAATTTGATGGATCTGTAATTTACATGGAATGTCAGACCATTAATGTGAGCAAATTAAAGAGCATCTATACACTGATATATTGTTTGCTTGTGTACATATTAATGAGAGTCTGCAGTGAGAATTTTGCATTTCCCGCAATTCTCACTCTCCCTCTCTCTCTCTCTCTCTCTCTCTCTCTCTCTCTCTCTCTCTCTCTCTCTCTCTTCTACATAGTATTAATTATTAAAGAATATTGACATAATGAGTTTCTCTAAAATTGCTAAAGTTTGCCAGAGAGAGAGAGAGAGAGAGAGAGAGAGAGAGAGAGAGAGAGAGAGTTGTTCATTCATCTTACTTATTTTACACAAAATAGAAAATACAGTTGACTCTCGTTAACTCAAAATTGAAGGGGTCAGATGAAAAATTTCGATATATCGACCGTTTAACCGTTTTGATCACTGATGATGAGAAACGGGAGATAAGTGCTCCTCTATTGATGTCACGTAAATACTGATACGTATTATAATGCTTACAACTGACATTTAAAATTTAGATTAAGTTGAAATCAAACATTAAAAATTAAAAATAATTTTAAATTTTTCTATCTTAATATAAAGCTCAACAAACTAAAGTTTTTTGAACAATAAAATTAGTAAATCTATAATCCAAACTACGATAAACAAGCAAAGTATATTTCCATTTAAACATTGGAATTTTCATTATATTTTGTAATCTGGACTGAAAATTCACTTCGATTTAAGCAAAATTTTGAATTTCGGTATTTCGATTTAAACGCACAAATTTGCATAGAAATACATAGTGATCTGACGGTAATGTTTATATCATTTCGATTTAAGCGAAATTCTGATTCAACTGATTTCTAATTAACGAGAGTCAACTGTATTTAATTTGAAATGGGGGAGAGAGAGAGAGAGAGAGAGAGAGAGAGAGAGAGAGAGAGAGAGAGAGAGAGAGAGAGACATACTGAAATGCATCCAAGTAAATATATATTTCATTTTTACAATTTAAAGATAAGGTTTATTAAAACTGACCTTTAAAGCAGAAATAGAAAAGAAAAAAGAGAAATTTGTCAGAATGATATGCAGTCAAGCAAAGATATAGACTATTTCATCATCATAAAGAACTTCTTTTTCTGTCATTATGAGCAAGATAACATTAATTTAATTTGACCTTTAAGATTTGCCTGTGTGTTTTTTAATTCAGCAGTAGAGTATGCATGACTATTGAATACTTGAGATAAATGTCACTGATTGTTTAAAATAAGTGTCGATCGGCTCGAGGATATTTTTTTATAATATTAATATTGATATTCTGAGTGATTCTTTATAAACTTCATCACATTTTACTCATATCAGACCAATTATACTCCATTTGTACCAGTTAGCTTCACAATTTATATCAATTCTTGACAATCGCCACAAGACTGGCATCAAATTGCGATAAATTTGGAATCATTCAAACAAGCCTTAAGTTGAATGAATGGCTGCTTTGGAATTCACATAGGAAATCTATCGACTAAAATCCCCATCATAATAATAGGGAGCAATTCAATACACAGAAATTCTGTATTGTCAGAGAAACCATATCTTTATTTCAAATTTAATTTTTTTGAATGCAAAATCCAATATTTCATATTTTTAAATGTCCAAATTGAATTGCCAGGATCAACAGTTTACGTAAAAATTGCTCCAATGAGGAAAGCTCTGGCATCAGAGGCTTAAGAGTCTCTTCCTGGCAAAACTATATATATTTTAAATTTGGTTTTTGATGTATACACAGAATTAATCCTGAAATCAATTCTACATTGCAGCAGACTTATCAAAGTATCAATTTGGGAGTGGGATATGTCACAGTTATACAGATTACATATATTGGTATAAATTGGTATATTGAATATTTTGTATAAATAATATGCAATGCATTTTGTCTGCACAAAGGGTTTACATGTGGAATACAAAACATTAAAAGTTAGATTAATTTAGGCATTTCCAGAAATTTTTTTTCTTAGTGTGTGTGGGCATGTCGTGGTGTTAACAGGGCTCTCACTTGGCTTGATTTGGGGCCCAAATGTTCAACCCCATTCCACAATGCAACAAAAAGCTGTTTTTAACCAATTGGAAACCTAGATTTTTCAAAAAAAAAAAACAAACAAACAACAACAAAAAAACAAACTAATCCCTTATTTTTAGGGAATGAAGGATAGAATTTTGCAATTTTAAAACCTGTGGTTGCTGACATATGAATGGTCATTAAAAGTTTTTAACACAAACTCATACTCACATTTGTTGAAATTGCTTTATATATAACTTGTTTTCAAGTTAGTATATATTAGAATTTAAAAAAAATTCATTTCCACACAACAATGGACCTTTTTGTCAAATTCACTGTCAGTTTCATTTGAGGAGGAATATATACCATTTAATAAGTATGTCAATAGTAACAATTGATTTGTTTCTAGATAGGGTGGTTGGCTGTTATGTTATTTACCATCACATCAGCAATTCTTCAGCATTTCATAACAAGAGCAAGTTTCTTAGTGGAAGTGTGTATTATGGTCATGCCTTGTATATAGTATACACTCAGGGCAACTTTTTTGATAAGGTGCTTGCTCACCTAGTTTGCTGCAGATAAGCACACCATAGAACCAGTCAATATTTGGTTTTTCTTATGATTAGTGACAGGCAAAGAGCAGTAATCTCAATTTTCAGAATCTTATGTATGGCCCAGCTGGAGCTACAAACCCACGAATTCTCATCCTTGAGGCAGACACTTACAACTGAGGCAGTCAGTCTTTTAGACAGGTGATTTAATGGTTGTAAAGACATTTGTAATCTAACTTAATAGCATAATAAATATAAATTAGTCTATTTAAAACAAGCCATAAATCAAATCTCGATTTTTATATAGTGTAACATCTTATTACAGATAAAAATAATAAACAAATCTGGTGTGCTAAAAACAGTCTGTAGAAGATACACACAAAAACAAGTAACTTAATAATAATTTTGAAACAGGGCTTTACTTAAACATAAAAACAAAATTAGAATGTTTTTGAGATTATTTTATATGTTTATATGTTTATAGAATAAAACTGACAAATTACTTTAAAAAAATCAAGTTCTGACATAAAAGAAGTCTTAATTAAAATAAATGATTTTTTAAATTTTTTTTAAAATGATTTTTAAAAAAAAAAAAAAAATTTCCCTGCAAAATTTAGGCTGCTATATTTTAGCCCTGAAAACACGTGCTATTGGTTTGATTCAGTGTGCTATATATCAAAATAAACCCACCCACCCCTTTGACAATAAATGTTCCTTTAACACAAAAAGTGATAATATTTCATAAAACCTATCTATCTGTTACTATGTAACCACAAGTGTAACAAGTACATTCATTAAAGCTGTTTTAAGACTAACATAGTCCAAATGTACTCTTGTTTTTTTTTGGTTCTTCATAAATGACAATTACTTGCACCTAGTCACACCTGGATGTTATCGCTAAGGCAGGTACATAGAATATCTATCATCAACTGGTCAGTCCCGGTGGCTATCTCTACTGGTCAGTTTATCTACTATACCCGATCCCTATCTCCTAACTGACCAACATCATCATAAGCAAATAATAAGTCAAAATACAGTATATATAAAACAAACATAGAGATCAATCACTCACCAATCCACAGTGATATAGACAATATGTTTATACACAGTATATGTGATATATACAATCTAACACTCCAAACAATTAGACAAACTAGATAGACCAGGGTCACACACACTGTGTCTAATTACTCTCCTCTCTGTGTATTTTGGTGGTCAACATACATGTAACTGGGTGGTCTTAAAGACTTTACGGACCATACATTTCAGTTTTTGGGCTTTAAGGGCCAAAATTAAAGGACAAGTATAATTAAACATTTTAGTTTTTGGGCCTTAAGGGCCAAGTATGATCATATGCTACAGGGCCTTAAGGGCAAAGTATGATCATATGCTACAGGGCCTTAAGGGCCAAGTATGATCATATGCTACAAGGTCTGGTTTAACTAGATAAAAAGCTCCGATTATGTATTGTTAGAAATCTTTAGCTTTGTTCGTTTGGTCAAACAGATGGTTGGATGGTTTAAAGCAATTCAGATCCACTAAATTTAAGGAAATGTGGCTGAACAAAAGCCTAATGGAACCGTTTGTTCAGTGTTTTTACAAATATGCTTTTATAGACTTTAAATTTTATCGACAGAAATGAAAGTTCTAAGACACAATATTAAGATGGACAGACAGGCAGACAGACAGACTCAAAAAAAGATGGACAGGTGGATAGACAGACAGACAGACAGACTCATAGGGATGGACAGGTGGATAGACAGACAGACAGACAGACAGACTCATAGGGATGGACAGGTGGATAGACAGACAGACAGACAGACACACTCATAGAGATGGACAGGTGGATAGACAGACAGACAGACAGACTCATAGAGATGGACAGGATGATTCCTTTATACTCTTGTAAATAAATATTTTTGGTTTACTTAGAGTAGGTTCAGTTTTTAGAGGTTTAACTGTATGTGCAGGTAACCTATTTATTTTAAGGATGATAACCTTTTAATGATAATTAATGTCCTGTTTCCATCTTATTATGTTACAAAAAATTCTTATGACCAAACAAGTGTAATTTCATTAAGAATTTTAGATTTACACATATTGAAATTACAAGAAACTATTTATCAATATATCTCCTAAAATAACTCATTTGTCTAAAAATAATCAACACTCACTAATAAATTTAAACAATTAGTTGCCTTGTAAATATTATTCAAATCAATCAAAATTTTCTTAATTATCCATCGACAAAATGTGACACAGAAAAACTGTCCAATAATCAGGCCACTCTGTATGTCTCTCTTCATTATATATGGTTGACCTTCTAAATTACAGCATAATCTAATTTCTTAATTACAAACGTAACAAGTTCAAGGTGAGCAAACATTTATGAATAACTTATAAGATTAAGAGTTATGGTACCTGTTACAACTCAAATCTAATTTTCCCAATCTGGCCATGTGGTCAATGACTTTCACTTTCACTGATTGTTCTTACTGATAATGACTAATGGATAAAAGTATCCAATTAAAATCAATCAGTAGGACTATCTTATTCTTACTACAAGTACCAATTAATTAAGTACTTATCAAATTTATCTGTATTTCACACATGATCAGTCATGTAAGAATTAGCCAAACAATGCCTAGGATTGAGTTGAGTTGAGTAATGATGTTTTATGCCCCAGTTAAAATTCTTTCAGTTATATCTAAATGGTCAGTTCTGGGATGGTAGAGGAAATCAGAGTTCCTGAAGAAATCCACCCAAGGTGACAAACTTTCTCAAACAGAGTCTATGCTGAGTGGGATTCAAATCTAGGTGGTTAGAGGCACTGAAGCCCAATCTACCACCAAGGCCAGCCTAGTTTGGATCTCACTTGGGCAGATCTTAATGTGAGAAAGACTGTATCTGTTCCTTTGATAAAGATCAATAATTTCCTCAGACATCCTAGAACTAATTATCTTGTTTAGTTGAAGAATCTTGTTCTTGCTTTTCAAAAAAAAAAAAAAAAAAAAAAAAAAAAAAAAAAAAAAAAAAATTTAAAACAAAATTATTACCTAATTAACAGTCATCAAATAAAATAAATATATGAAATTTAAAAACTTACTCAATTTGAATTTAAAAGGGATTTAATGATTTTCTTAATGTTTTAGAATAATAATAGTAAAATGGCAAATATCCATTTTTGATTTTGAGAGTCAGTGACACAGTGTTTAGGCAGACAAATTCATTGCATTTAAAGTTACATCAAATTCTTATACCTGATAAATGGACAGTCACATGAATGTATTCATCTTTATTTCTGTGTCAATCTAAACACATTTTACAGAAACGGTTTCTGTCCTATACTAATTCCCGTAAATAAGTTTATGACCCGAGTCACTGTCCTTTATCTATCATCACACAGACAAGACTAATACAACACTAATCAAGCCAAAACAGCATTTTATATCCCAATGCCATCCCAGATCTCATTTGGAAATTAGAATGGATTATTTAGTTCCTGTTGCGTTACAATAACAGGGAATTGTCTAGCGTTGGTTAATTTTACATGGGTCCTTAATCAATAGGGTATCTTGTAACTGAAATCAAACTGTCTATCTTAAAAATCCCATCAATGAAATGTAAAAGAAAAAGTGTTAAAAATGTTTTCATGAGGATTTAGGCAGCCAATTTTATTTTACATGTTATCATGCTGTTATAAGCAATCTCTCTTTAACAAAGAAGGAATCTGAATGACTTAATTACTTCTGAATTTCTTTGATCACAATCTAATCAAGAAAATTGTCTTGCAAAATATTTACAATTAATGCATTTAGCTTGAATAAAACTTAATAAAACATGAAAAATGTCTCCATATATTTTGTATTCAAGTTCAATTGAAATTGATTATCGTCATTTGATTACCAGTAGTTTTAAAAGTTGTCTTTAACATTCTCCTTTTTTTTTTTTTAAATAATTTATTAATTACACAACATGCCTGTTCAAAGGCGAATCATCAAAGCCAAGGAAATTCTACAATCAATAAAACTATCTTAAAAAGAAACAACTTTATTTTGTGCCATTTATCTATACCAAGTGAAAAAAAAAATTAAATCCAAATTGCCCAAAATTGCAAATTAATTTTTTTCTCAAGAAAAAAAAATCTTAAGAAAATTCCTTGATTCAATTTTTCATTGGCTGTTTTATAAGGGTTGTCTATTCATAATTGCAAATTAATTTATATTCAAGAAAAAAAAAATCAAAATCTCTTAAGAAAAATCCTGGATTTCAATTTTTCATTGGCTGTTTAACAAGGGTTGTCTATTCCATACATGTATTAAGTTTGTCAGAGAAATAATCCCGCTATCGTGATGCATTGAAAAAAAAAAAGTCAATTAGATTTATATTTATTGATCGCTATCATTATGAAAGAAGAATTTTAACAAGCATTCCAATTAACACAATCGACACACACTGATTGATATTATAATGTTATTTACACTGTGAGAAGCGTCAAACCACTAAACCACAGAATGATTCGTTTTAAAAAAACCAAACTTCATACAGGAAATAGAATTGATGTTCAGAGGTTGCCACTGCAGGGATTCGAGATTATTAATCCAGTAAGGCATTATGTATTTAATACAACTGATGAATTTGAGATTTTGATAATGTCAGTTTCTGGTTGACATTTAGAAAAATATTTCAAAATCATGTGATATCTGTTTTGCTCAGAAATGAGAGGTAATCAGAAGTAATCATTGATTACCTGTACGTTTGATATATTACTGCCACGGATTTTTCTAATGTTTCCTTTGATATTTAAGAAAACTTTTAAAGTTCACATTATGAATGGTTGTGTCTCTTGCTGTGACAAATATCACAAAGGGGTATCTTTCTTTTTTTTTTTTTAATCTTAAAATATCACTTTGAAATAAGGGTTCTATCTGATACCAGCAATGGTTTCATGTTTTCAGGAACTTTCAGCTATTTTTGACAAGTTAAAACAATAATTATCAGAAGATAACTTAGCTCACTATATCCACAATAACAGCAATAAGGAAAATGTGAGTTGTCAGGGCATAGGTAAAGGTCTCACAGGGCACAAGGCTGACAGGGCACAAGGCTGACAGGGCACAAGTCTAACAGGGCACAAGTCTAACAGGGCACAAGGCTGACAGGGCACAAGGCTGACAGGGCACAAGTCTAACAGGGCACAAGGCTGACAGATAGAGTACAGGGCACAAGGCTTACAGGGCACAAAGCTGACAAAGCACAAGACTGAGTAAAGGAATGACAGACAGGGCTGACAGAGTAAAGACCAAACAGAGTACTGGGCTGACTTGGAACAGGATTGTTAGAGTACAGAGATGACAAGTTACAAGGATGACTGGACACATGTCTTACAGGGCAGGCACAGGGCTGACAGAGTAAAGACCAGACAGAAAACATGGCTGACTTGGCACTAGACTGTTAGAGTACAGAGATGACAAGTCACAAGGATGACTGGACACATGTCTTACAGGGCAGGCACAGGGCTGACAGGGTAAAGACCAGATGGAATACATGGCTGACTTAGCACTAGACTGTTAGAGTACAGAGATGACAAGTCATAAGGCTGACTGGGCACATGTCTTACAGGGCAGGCACAGGGCTGACAGGGTAAAGACCAGATGGAATACATGGCTGACTTAGCACTAGACTGTTAGAGTACAGAGATGACAAGTCATAAGGCTGACTGGGCACATGTCTTACAGGGCAGGCACAGGGCTGACAGAGTAAAGACCAGACAGAATACATGGCTGACTTGGCACTAGACTGTTAGAGTACAGAGATGACAAGTCACAAGGCTGACTGGACACATGTCTTACAGGGCAGGCAATGTTTCAAACTGTTTGGTACCTAATACAGATCACTTATGGTCACCTTAAGAATGCAAGAACAATGAATTTAATTTGAATTTAAATGACTTATCAATTTGAAAGATAACACAGAGTCAATAAATCTAAAAGAGTAATTACATGCTGACCTTGAGATATTGACCTACAATGTTGAACTCTGATAGAAACCACTTACAATAATTTGAATTTGAATGGCTTATCTATGTTTTCTGGTTTATTCAAGGCCAATACATTAAATATTGACTTTTTGCATTTTGCCTTCAATTATGACCCTAGATTAAAATTAATTTATCAGGGAAAATCATTATAGATTTCCATACTGTCTACCACAAGATCAACATGGTACTCAATGCTGACCTCAAGTTCATGACCTTTACCCTTGACCTTTGATTACTGAAATGTTCAATTACTACCAACTAAAAGGATTACTGTGTTTGCTATGGAACTTTTATTTTTGGCCAACCAAACATTCTTGAACTCTGAGTTCTAGGTTCAATACTAATGACTTATTATATACCACATGGTCAGCATGTTACAAGGTGCCATATAATGAAAGATTTGAAGTAGAAGGAGATGAAAGTAAAGCATTTACTACATCAATTTATGTTGTTGCTGATGCTGCTGCTGCAGTCATCTCCAGGTTACTGTGGTAGTGTGTAAGGAAAATATTTGTTTAGCAGACAAACATGTAGAATTTAATTGAAAAACATTCCTAACAAACAATTTTTCAAAGGTTTAAAGGAGCAAAAATAATTGAATGCCATATATAAAACATTTTCAATAAAATGGGTTATTTATTTATTTATTTATTTATTTATTTATTTATAACAACTAAAATTGGAATCATTAAATATCATAAGAATTTTAAATTGGGTATTATCCATGTTTATCAAAATGGAAGAAAATTTACACACTGCATAATTCACTAGCTGGTAATGGTGACAGGTTTTTGTAGGTGAAGTAACTGGAGGGGAGTAATGGTGTTTATCAACCTAGTCAAGACTTTCACTTATATTTGAGGCAGACAGTTCTGGGATGGTGGAGGAAACGGGAGTGCCCAAAGCAAACACAAATTTTTTTTTCCAATTGGATCTGCCGTGACGGGATATAAACTTAGGTATTGCAAGGCCTTTAAAAAAGCATGTTATAACACTCTACAACTAAACTCAATTTAAATTTTTGTGAAACAAGTTAAAACTAATGCCTGGCCACATTTGTAAATAGCCTCTTATCAAAACTTTTTTTTTCTTGTCCCTTAGGCATTTGGTTTATACCAATTTTCCTGTCCATTTTATCAAATAATAAATAAATACTATATATATATATATATCAAGACGGGATAATAAGATATAACATAAATGAGGCGTGAAACACACACTTTATACATAAAACTCATACATAAAAAAAACAAAACCATCCATTTATATTGTAAACTAAACTAGAAAGACTGATAGAAATAAACAGCAGTTTTTTTTTTCCTCTCTCTCCCCTGATGCTGTTGACGTTTTGATGAATTGTATGAGATACAGTGGGATTCAGACATAGCATATTGATTGATCGTTGTAAGTATCATGGTCAGTTGTATTAAATATGTCTTAAAGCAATTGAAAAATGGCACCAAATCATATCATCCTTAATTTGCAGCGGATTTTCTGCATGCTGATGTGAGTGAGTATTCCGACAAAATTAAATATAACTGTTCCTGCTATCCATTATACTAACAGTGAAAAAAAAAAATACTTAAAGCATCTCATTAGTCAGTTGGTAATTAAGCCGTTTTTGTTACTAACGCCACTGAAAAACTCCAGTGTAAATGAATTATTTCCAGGGAAAAATCATATTTACAAATTTTCACCTTTGAATATGTGTATTGTCATGAAAAAGCGTCATTATGATGTGTACATGTAATTAATTAGGTTGTAGCTCGAGCGTCGACCCCTTTCTATTGTGTAAGCTTTATCATAAAATGTAGGATTGGAAGAAATAATCGTACTTACAAGTTTACCAATATTGTGCAATATAATCTTCTGGTTATTTATTTTATTTTTTTATTTTTTTAATAAAAAAAACAGTTTTTATGATATTTCATCATTTTAAAAGTTGGGTTGAGAAACAGTGTTTATTAATGCCCAAGAGTCAGGATTTCTTTCCCTTACATCAAGGCAGTCAGTTCTGAACAAAGAAAACCACTCACTTTCGCAAAGTACACTGACAAACTTTCTGACCCCAGAATGTGCCCAATCAGGATTTGCACCTAGGTGGGGAGGCACAGTGCATATTAAGAGCATAACTGAGACCACCCAACCACTAAGGCCCCATTCATAATTTATTCAGTTACATATATAAATGATTTCAAAATCAGATGCCTTTTGGTAGCATGTAAAACACACAGAATCTTTTCACATTAAATCAAATCCTGGCAGAAGAAAGACTGCATAGGACCCTCACACCACCTAGGTTCAAAAATAACTCCGAGTTTGATAGTTTGTCAGTTCACTACCTGGAAGTAAATACCATGTAAATACCATGTTCTCTACTATTACACAATATAATAGAAAGATCTAGACCAGGGTATTTATCACCATTACTCCTCCCATATCCTTTCTTTTGCAACTTTATATAAAGACTAATTATGCATTAAGACCATTGCTTCATATTTCAAAAAAAGGCCTATCTATAAAGTCGGAATCTTTTAGATCCCAAGAGCTACATTACAGATTTTATTTTACTTTTTACAGTAGTCTGGATATGCCCCGAAGGAACTCTAAATTCCAAAAATAATCTTCCAAGGAATTTCATGAAAAGAACTCACGAAATCTTGGACGAATATAAGTTAAAACAATAAGACATTATAATTGTCAACAATAAACAGTTAAACTAGCATCTCATTCAACACTGTAATGGCCACTATAGTAACATGTGCTGAAGCCTAATGAGCTATCAGTGCCGATCATGTAGCCACTTCTATCAACAAAGACATGTATACATGTGTTATCTAAAAACATCATCTAACAGATAAAAACAACATGATAAATACCGTACCCATCTTAGAAATAATACAGTCTTAGATGAACTGTCTATTTATCAATAAAGCAGTTAGAAGAAGGAGTGGTGTAATTGAATGGTCTGTTAACTGACCCCCTGTCAATCTGATTTCTTCAGGAAGACATCTTGTTTGTAGTCTGAGCTCCATTCATTGATACAGGTTAATAATTTGATGGTGACCAACTTATTTAGATTAATATCACCAATTATTTTCAAATTGTTTGTTTATTTATTTTAAATATGGATTATATGTAGATTAATTATAATTACTGGCTGGCTTGACTTAAGAAGGGATTGAGTGGAGTAAAGGAGGTTCACACACACACACACACACACACACACACACACACACACACACACACACACACACACACACACACACACACACACACACCAGCCAAGATTCTTTCACTTATATTGAGATGGTCAGTTCTAGGATGGTGGGGAAAACAGGAGTGCCTGGAGAAAACCACACCAAGGCAAGAAAAACTAACAAAGTTTCTCACATTAGGATTTGTCACAAGGAAACCAAAGCAGTATAAGAGTCCCTGTGATCCACTTGAAAACAGAGGCCTTGGCTTAAACAATGGGTAGATTAAAGCCCAATTGTAAAAGTGTTGTGCTAATGCTGGGAAGGTCACAGATTAAAATAAATCTGAGGCATGACAAATATTTAGCCAACACCAAGTCAATGTCAAGAATGACAGAAAATACTAATCTTTAGCTATAATCAGTTATATAAGTCAATGTTGTCTTTGGCTACAGGTAAAGAATTTCTGTACAAATGGTATACTAGTATATACAGTTGAATCTCGTTATCTCGAACTCTGCGGGGAAATGCAAAAAAGTTCGACTTATCCGAAGTTCGAGATAAACGATGTGAAAAAAAAACGGCGAAAAGGGAAGTGACTCGTACACATATATCGGAAGTCACTTTCTGTATTATGTAATGCTTATGTCGACAAAATTTTCAGTATTTACCGATGCCTCTGTATTTCTTTTAATATGTGATAAGCAAGTCGGTTACAAATAGTGTCGACATTGTTCGTTTTCAAGTATTGTGAGATAGTATTCAAGTACAATTTTATTCATAAGTTTATCTGTATACCGCTGACAAGTACATGGACTATGTTGCTTTCCAGCTACAAAATATTGTCTACTGTTTTTTTTAATAAAAGTAAAATACGTGTGTTAAGTACATTTGTTTTCAGCTACAATGTTGCAGCTGTGAGAATGAAAATTAAAAAAAATAAAGTAAATATTGTTTATAACACAAGATATCAATAAATTAATATCAAAACAATTCAACCATACAATCATCACTTTAATCCATATCCCCCAGTACTAGGACCGGGTCCTTCATCCAGTTTATTTGTAGCAGGTTCACTTAATGACATGGTTAAACGCATTTTGTTTTATAAGATTTTCTTTATTTACACTAAATCTGTCAATAACTGATTACACTATTGTATAGCGAGTCCCTTTTGTTCCGCATTCTGGTTTCGCTTTGTGTACTTTAATCACCCCAAGCTTCCGGTTGTTTGAATTGATGTTCACATCGCACAACCACTATGTTAAGCTTTGCAGTAATTTAAACACCCGTTAATCTTCTTGATGGTACATTTGTTTATGCAACGATAATAATTAACGGATTAAAGAAATTAGAAGGTCAGTGCAGTTTAATAATAATGAATGTATTGGTTTTAAATCAACAGTACCGACAGTCACTAGATTTTTAAAATTAATTAAATCTACCAAAAAATATTTTCTTAAAATTTTTGTTCGAGTTAACGAATGTTATTTTTCTAGGATTTTCATTCATTGGGACGAAAAATTTGTTCGACATATCCGGAAATTCGAGATATCCGAGTTCGAGATAACCGGAGTTATTTTAGTTAAATAAAGAACAATTCTGTCCGGACTTTTTCTAAAAGTTCGACTTATCCGAAAGTTTGAGATATCCGTGTTCGAGATAACGAGATTCAACTGTATATATATATATATATATATATATATATATATATATATATATATATATATATATATATATATATATATATATGTTATAAGAACATCAATGTGTTAAAAACTTTCCTTGACTGTTTTGACCTCTCACTCACTCATTCTCTCTCTGATACCTCAAACACAACGTTTGATTTACAAATATTTACTCAGCGCTAACTAACCATTTCAACACCAATAAAATATTAGTGGTAGGGAAAACTTTAGAGTTCCAATGTACTAAAACATCTGTTAACAACCAAGCTGCATGTAGAACTAGTTGATTATATATAAACTACTAAATACTGAAATTCTTCTCATTAGAAAATAGTTTTGGTCTCACTGGTAGATTGCTTAAGAGTGGTCTAAATAGCACCATTTTAGATCACAGCAAACTGTCACAAAATAGGTTCTAATACAACTCACAATAGATTCTATTGTGAAAAAATCTGGAAGTTTGTGTATAGAAGATTAAAAGGATTCACTAGGAACTCTGGTTTTCTCCACCATCTTAGAACTAACTATGAGGATATTTTGACTTGGGTGTAAAATTCTATTTCATCACTTTATTCTACCACTAAGTTCTACTACATAGGTCATGTACATTATTGCAATCTTTTTTCTGCTAATGGTAAAATATTGTAAAAAAAAAATATTAAAAATATTGATAAACATTTTTAAAAAAAAAAAACCCAAAAACAAAACAAACAAAACAAAAAATAGACTGGCAACAGAAAAGAACAAAACTGCTTTATCTAACAATCATCCCCTCAGCCAAACAGAAGAAAGCACAATTCAGTAATTAATTAGACCCCAACTAGAAGAGCACTTATTGTTTTGCTTATTATAATTTTATTGATGTTTATCTTTAAGTTGTTGAAAGTGCAACTGTACCCTGAGAAAAAAAAAAAAACCTTTACAAAAGGGCATATACATTATACCAAGGACTGAAAGAGCATAAAAACAATTAACACCAATGTTCCAAGCCATTGCATAATATTTAACATAAATATATATAAAAAAACTTATAAAAATAAAACTTCTACCAGAATCAACATAATGAATGATAAATCTATCTAAAGTCAACATAATAAATAATAAATCTTTCAAAGCAATGAGCAAAAAAAAAAAAAAAAAACAACAACAACAACAACAAAAAAAAAAAAAAACACTATGACTTGAGAAATTAAAGGGCACAAAAAAGCAACTACCAAAATTACAAGTAAATGCAAATGTTCTAAGACAATTCATCATATATATATATATATATATCTATATATATAAATATTTATTTAATAATATCTATGCAATGTGCATAACATCTATGCCAAGGACAAAAGGTCACATAAAAACAGTTTACAAAATTCCATGAGCAATGTCAAACATTTTGAGACAATTCATCATTTCACAAATGAAAACTACTAGTCCAAAAAAATACATCAAAAATACACACATCTTTGATGAATGGCAGTAATGTTCTTATATTTATTCATTAAGAAATAAATCACCTATATTTCATTTAAACATGTGTGATACATTAATGCTGGGGGAATATTCACTACTGCTCAGATGTTATGAACATCAATTGTAATTGACCATCTTACCAGATAAGTAACTAAACATGCCCAATCTTTGTAAAAAAGAGTAAAATGGCACATATAATCAAAAATCTCCCAATATTTTGTAAATCTACCATTTACACTTCTGAAGGCTTATCAGCTCAAAACATCAACTTCATGAGCATGTAATATGAAATAAAACTATATAATAACAATATTTTTGTTTATGTGGCATACTGATGTTTGTGGATATTTAATGTTGGAGGATAAACTTTGTTTGCTCTATATGTTTCTGTTTGTAGACCTGCCAACCTTTTTATTTATTTATTTACTTATTTATTTATTATTATTATTATTATTATTATTATTTTTTTTTTTTTTTTTTTTTTTTTTTTTTGGAAAAATGTTTCTGCTTATTGTGGAGAACAAATTGGTTCTCTGATTAAATTGGAATGCAAAAGAGGAAATATCATTCTCTCAAGCCTAGAAAAGGTTCACCAAACTGATGATGCCATTGGCTGGAAAAATATATTCGAAAACATCATAAATTAGTCTTTAAAGTTATTTATTATATCCTTTCTCACTCTCTCACACAACTTTTTGAAGCAAGCATGTTCATATCATTAACTCTCTCTCTCTCTCTCTCTCTCTCTCTCTCTCTCTCTCTCTCTCTCTCTCTCTCTCTCTCTCCCCCCACACACACAACATTCTGAAGCAATCAAGTTCATATCATTAACCTAAAGTTCTATATAAAATTATTTTAGTAGAACAGAATGCCAAAAATGTATAAATATTCCAAGTATTATGTTTTTAATATTTACATCTTTGACTTTATCTCATATATATAGTATAATTCATAAATTCAGGCAACATTCCAAGGAAATACACATATTGTAGCCCAATATAACATAAGAAAATATCTATGAATTATGTTTATATAACATGTTTCTAACCTTAAGATTAAATAACATACTTTACTCTTTGAAAAAAGAAATGTATCCAAATTATATATATATATATATATATATATATATATATATATATATATATATATATATATATATATATATATGTATATATATATATAATTTTAATCAATAAATATAATTTAAGGAGGAGGGGTGTGGTTGATACATGAGGATCAGGTGGTGTTGGTGTTTTGTATCCTTGCTTACATGGTAAGAAAATACCCATGAAGTATTTTGTTACAAAAAGTTAAAAAAAACTCATGTTATCAAATACAGTGATGTTTGGTTGTTAATTCAATCATTTGATATTGGTCGATACAGAGATAACTGTGTTACATGTTTCCCCCCTTATGATAAAACAGTGTCCTCTGTGCTTAGAATAAATACTATTATATAATCGTTAATCAATTTAATATTGGGCAGCACACCAGTATTATTTAACATGTTTCTCCCCTTAGGATTAAAAGTGTCCTCTAAAGATAGAATTAATAAATATTTTTTTAATGGTAATACTTATGCATAGCACTGGTATAATAAAATATCTTGTACATGACAGATGAAAAAACGGGTTTTAAGATTAAGTTCATATTAATCAATACCAGTAAAATCTTGTATTTTTTTTCTTCTAATGTTCCTCTTAAAATTTTCTAGATTATATTTTACACTTAATGAGATATAGGTCAGGCAACAATATCACCTTCTTAACAAACAAAGGTTAAGCACCAAAATTTCTACAGTCAAGAAAATATTATATATATTGTATTGAGTTTAATTGATCTGAGTTGTAATGGTTATCAATTCCCAATAACTAAGATTAAAATTTCATTTCAGAAACAGAAACATTTAAGCTAATCGAGCTTATGTATTGTGAATATTAATTTCAATTCATTACGTTATTTTCATGTGTAGATTTTGTTAACAGTAATATTTTATATGCATCTCTAATAGGCAGATCAACAGGAAGATGGGGAAGAAGGTGGCACACACAGAGAGAGAGAGAGAGAGAGAGAGAGAGAGAGAGAGAGAGAGAGAGAGAGAAAAAACACTTTAGATGTAAGATTTAGAAACTTTTAGTAAAGAAGGAACTGTAAAACTTTGGACTACCGATTCCTATGTGGTAACAAAAAATGATGATAATTATAGAGAGGTATTATAACAATTTTTATTGCACAATTTTACATATTTTCTCCCTATAATTTTGCCTTTCTACAAGCTGCATTGTTACTGTAAATCAAATAAATTAATTCCTTGTAGCATTTTGATAACTTCCCTTATAATGAATTGAATGTATCTTAATCAGCACATGTTGTAACAGCGAAAATCTGGGAAAATCGGTGCTGAGTTATAGCCCACAAAAAAAAAAAAAAAAAAAAAATTCAAACTCGTTAACTCCAACAGCTTATGCCGCAGACTGATACAATAAAACAAATTACGCGAGATTACCCATTGTGATAAGTATTAAGCTGTTATCTATTGGTTAACTTTTCAAGGAGATTCTACGATAATTAAAACATCTTGGTGAAGCAGACATGACAGATTGAGAGATGTCTCAATGGTTTTAACAGGCATTCGGAATTCTGTTTCGAATTAAATACTTTTATCTTTATTAGGATTGATTTTATGCCTTGTTTTTAAAGTGATCAATTGAAGCAATCTTAATGAAGCTTATAATTATGCATGTTTCTGATAGGTTTGAAAACGTTTTAGAGATCTTGTCATCACCTGGGTCCCTTTCGATCTTTAAGGTTTTGACTTCAATATATCAGTAGATTAAGAATGTTGTCACTTTATATATAATCTTTAGATAAAGAGTTGATTGATTAACAGACAAACTTTCTTCTTCAAAATTTTATTGTCTGGCCTTGGGATACATGATTAACAGTTTATTGGTTAGATGCCCATGTGGCTAGGCTTTTTTAATTTCAAATTGTTTTAGCTCTCTCAATGCATTCAGTACTGGCAAAAATACCCAAGTTTAACTATTTGTACTTGCAGTATAATAAATAATATTCAGAGGCAGGGCTGGAAGTAGAGGGGATGTTTTATTATCTTATATATAATCTTCATCTATTCAAGGCTGCTGATGATCAACTCTCACTCACTCACTCTCACTCTCTACCTCTTTCTTATCCCTTCTTTTTCCTCTCTCTCTCTCTCTCTCTCTCTCTCTCTCTCTCTCTCTCTCTCTCTCTCTGCCTGTGTCTGTCGGTTAATTCAACAATCAAAGTGAAATAATGGGTTCATAGACAAATACTTAGCAAAATTTGCCACAAAAATTATCATTCTAAAGTTCTCTTTAAGCTAAGTATAACATGTAAAGTATATATTATAGTTTTTGACATCTTTGACATAAAACATTAATTATGAAATTGTTGAACTAAGCCACAGTAAAAATAATTTTTTCTTTTTATTTATTTATTCATTTATGTATTCATTCATTTGTTTATCTAAAATTCATTTTTATGTATTTATTTATTTATTTATTTATTTATTTATTTATTCATTTATTTAAAATTCATTTTTATTTATTTATTTATTTATTCATTCATTCATTTGTTTATTTAAAATTCATTTTTATTTATTTATTTATTTATTTATTTATTTATTTATTTATTTATTCATTCATTCATTCATTCATTCATTCATTCATTCATTCATTTATTTATTTATTTATTTATTTATTCATTTATATATATATTTTTTATTTATGTTTGAATTAATTAATTTTTATTATAATTTTTTGGGCTTTATTGGTCTCTATATTTATCATACAAGATAAAAGTGTTTCCTTTACAAACTGGTAGTTTATAAGTATTTAACACAATCTATCAATATAAGTCATGTTGGAGGGCAGGGTAATATCACTGACAAAAACCAGTATGTAAGGAGACTATTAAGAATCCCCTGACACAAGTGGTTAATTAATTACAAGAATGGACACCTTGTAATCCTAAACTGCAATCAGAAAAGTGAGATTGAGTGAATGAGTGGCCTATTAACTGATGTGTAACATCTGTGAATTAAAAAGATAAAGAGACCCCCCTCTCACTTGATGTAGAGGCTTTAAAACTGTCTCTGTATTAATTGTTTGTAAGTGTGTATATACATATATTATATATATACACAATGTAAGTAATAAATGTTGCCCAATACACATCACATTTACCTAACTATCACCTGTTATATAAACTTAGCATTAACTGAGGGAATCGGTTTTTTCTCATTCCAAGATAACAGGTTTCGCTATCTATCCACATTCCGACTTCTGATTGTTTAATCTGTAATTTTCATTACAAGGCTGGAAAAATAAAACTTTTTTACAACTCACAATAAATTTATGTGCATTTATTCAACCCTTCAAACTCTTAGAACACAAAGTGTCTTAAAAGACTAAACATTTTGATAAGCTAAGCTTTTTCCACTGCATTTTTTCTGGAAAAACACTGTATCAGGATTTTTAGAGTGTTATGGAGACATGCATTGCGTAGATGTATGGCAGATCACTTATCGTAAGGGCAAGATGTTTTACACATTAACAAATGAAATTTGATAGACTAACATTGTAAATTTTTTATCCAAATAATATGTGATTTTTATACATTTGCACTCTAGCCAAGAAGTTAGCTAAATGGTTTTTACATACTGAATAACCATGAGGTATCAACCAATTGTACTTTATCATTGTTGATGCTGACAGGACTGCAAGACTAAACATATTGTCTGAATGAGTGAACATTCTAGATCACAAATTATACACTGATCTTAGAAAATATGTTGGCCTTTCAAAACTTCTGCTTATAAAGTTATCAATGAATGAACATCCTTGATCACAAATATATATTGATATTAGAAAAATGACCTTTAAAAAATTTTGAGTATGAATTGAACAGGGTTGATCATAATTATTCATTTATCTAAGAAAACTGGCTCATAAATGTACATTTATCTAAAAAAAAATTCACTTCAAAACTTTTGAGTATGAAGTAATTTATGAGTAAACATCCTTGATCAAAAATATAAATATATCTTAGGAAAATGGATCAGAAATATATATATCTTAGGAAAATGGATCAGAAATATTCATTTATCTTCGAAATTAGACCATACATATAAATTTAATATAGAAAGTCGGAAAGTAGAATTACTTTTATCTAAGAAAATTGGCAGTTTGAGTGTTAAGGTATCAATGAGCAAACACTCTTGGTTTTAAAACACAGGCAAATAAATTGAGAGAGAGAGAGAGAGAGAGAGAGAGAGAGAGAGAGAGAGATAATGAAGGGAGAGAGATAATGGAGAGAGAGAGAGAGAGAGAGAGATAATGAAGGGAGAGAGATAATGGAGAGAGAGAGAGAGAGAGAGAGAGAGAGAGAGAGAGAGAGAGAGAGAGAGAGAGAGAGGAGTTAAAATTAAAAAGAAATTTAAAATGAATGTGGATTTAAATTAAGTCTTTATTTTCTATAATTTCAGGTTATTGGCTGTTTGGTGCAATAGTTTGTGATTTATTTGTGACTGCGGATGTTCTGATGTGTACCAGTTCTATATTGCATTTATGTACAATATCACTGGAAAGATATATGGCTGTGCGATCACCACTAAGGACGCGAAATAAATCAAAGAATATTGTCATCTTAAAGATAGTTCTTGTGTGGGTGATAGCATTAGCAATATCAAGTCCAATAACAATTTTAGGCATCATTGATGAACGGAATGTTCTGAATGAAAACCAGTGCACCCTTCGTAATGATGATTTCATTATTTATGGATCAATTTCTGCATTTTTTATTCCTCTGGTTATCATGATCATATCGTACAGTTTAACATTGTACTTATTAATCGGCCAATCAAAGCTTAATCATTCAGGACAACAGGAAGGTCAACCTATGATCCGTCGATCACTCAGTCGTAAACCTATAAGACCAAGGACACGTGTGAAATTCCCGACAAGACGGACTAGAAGTTGTCCTTTAGGGGAACATAAAAATGCCATATATTCACCTATGTCGACAGGTAGATCCCATCTAAAATCCAGCGTTTCTTTTCCAATAAATACCCGAAGCAACAGGCATTCTCATGTAACCAATGAAAATGGAGAGCGAGATAACACTAACACAGAAAATAAACTACACAGGTCATCATCAGACATCTGGCGCAGACAAAGTGGAACAAGTTCATTACGGGGACTAGTGAAAAAACATCAACTAGTGATCAAAGCCGCAAACATACTTTTAATGAAAAAAGCCGACCTTCGTAAAGAGGATGAAGTACAAACGGAACAAAAGGCTTCTAAAGTTATTGGAGTAGTGTTTATGATATTTGTTGTGTTGTTGGGCACCATTTTTTATCGTCAACATAATGACAGCACTTTGTAAAGGTTGCCATTTTGAATCGACACTTATAACAGCTTTCGTTTGGTTAGGTTATGTTTCAAGTACATTAAACCCTATTATATACACAATGTTTAACAAAACTTTTAAATTAACATTTAAAAAATTAATTCTGTGTAGATATGACACTATGCAGAGAAGAAAACGAGTCCGAAGTTGGTTGCTTAGCAACGGTGCCGGATCATACCATGTTGCAGCCT